>PVIW01008932.1:0-56190 GCA_004026585.1 Noctilio leporinus
GGTGCTGCAGGTGTTTGGAGGGACTCCGCAGTGGGCCTGACGAATGGTGGGGGAAGGGGAGTGTGTTGGTTTTGACCTTTGGCATCTTTAGGGGAAGGGGAAGGGAGTTCATGGAGTTAGTCCCTGCCCTGAGGAGTACCGTGGGGGGCAGAGGATTGCGCCTCGGGGGCAGCCCTGGAGGGGAGGAGGTTATTCCTAGGTGCCCAGAGGCACCTCTGCTGCCTGCCGCTGCCCCCAGGTGGCGGCTGCTCCCCAGGGAGCCCCAGGGGCTGCAGGGCCGGGCGGCACTGGCAAGTCCTTCCAGCAGATGGCGCCCCGCTGAGTTGTGGGAGCTGCTGTGGGCTCTTTCCCAGGCTGCGTCGGGGGTTGGGGCTCTGGCTTCAAGGTGACCCGGAAGGATACCTTCCGGATACTTCACATTAGGAATGCCCACTCTTGGGAGAGACCTGCACCCTGCGCCCCAGTTCTTGTTGACAGTTACAGGGCTCTTGGAGGTGGGAGATGTGTGCACCCCTCTAGCCTCATTCTGGGTATCCCCATCCTTGCAGGGGGAGGGGTCTGAGGATTCCAGTGAATCCAGATGTTTTCCTAAGAGCACCTCTGTGGGTCCCACTGTAGGGGAACAGGTGTGCCCACAAACCTTGAGTGGGAGCTTCCTTCCCTCTCCTCTTGCTGGTCCTTTCCCCACTCCCTCAAGTGGATTGTGGGTTGCTTCTCTTTGAAAGGGGCTTTCAAATGCTTTCAGCAACCTCCACGGTGATTCTTCCTGCTCCTTCCACGTGTCCATGAGGTAGGTTCCTGCCATTCTTTCCCTGGCGCTGTTACCCACCTTCAACTCTTCTGCTCAGCTCTGAGGAGCCCTGCACTGACTACGTTTCGCCGGTAGCTGAAAAAAGATGCCCAAATTGTCCAAAAGGTGCTCCAAGGAGCTTCCATTCATGAATTCACATAGAGTAGGAATCATTTTTTGTTTGTTTCTTTTTAGATAGACTTGAGGAACAGGGCAGATAGTTAACTCGGCCAGAGATGGGAGGGCTGAGCCTGGCGTAGAGGAGAAGCGGCCCCTTCGCCCGGCTTGGTTTGGTGGCAGCGGGCCAGGCTGAGGCCCTGTGGCCTGAGGAGGAGCGCTTGGTTTTCTAGTCGCAGTGCCCTATGCAAGACAGGATTCTCATTTCCTGTTTATCTGTACAGTTTTAAAGATTGGGCTTGTCTTCACTTCTCATCTTTCTTGAAAATGGTGATGTTTTTTATCCTTGGATCAGTATTTTCCAACCCTGACTGATCATGAAGCTCACCTGGCTGCTTGGTCAGGTACAGCACCAGCTTTTTCCTGTGGAGATTCTGACTCCACAGTTTCTGGGGTGAGTGCTGGAAATCCACCTGTTAAACAAATGTTTTAGGTCATCCTTAGGATGTTTAGAAAACACTGCCTTAAATACTGTAAAGTGTCCAAAGTGTAACAAAAAGAGAAAAGCTTCTGTGTTCGGATGTACTGCATTTTTGTTTCTGGAGTAATTTGAAGTATTTTAAGTGGCTTAGATCCTTTTACAATTTAATACATAGTAACATAAAAAACATCTAAAGTGTTTTAAAATCTGAAAATATCTTAAATCACTAATGTTTTATACACCTCATGGGGTCATCTGATGCTAGCCATAGATCAGACATAATATAATGCCATTACTCTCTTTAAAGTGTGAAATGCAAAGTAGATCATCTATTAGGTCAAGTCCAAGTGTCTTCATTTGGGTCATTTATGTGGAATAACCACAAAGCCTCAGTGCCCTGGGACCAAGGAGTGACAGGTTTCTTTCTATAGAAACCAGCTGTTCAGTGACAGGGGACAAAGCCCAGCCAGTGCAGTAACTCATCCAGTCTGACAGTTTTCACTGAGCCAGGCTTTGCTCGTGGGTGAGTAAACTCAGTTTCTCTGTTATTGTAGTTGTTTTCTTAAATTTATTTTTGTTATATTACATTCATCTCATTTTCCCACTCTGCTCTCCCCTTCACCACCCTCCTTATTCCCCCCTTCCAGTCAATCCCACCTGTTGTCCGTGTCCATGGGCCATCCATGCTAGTTCCTTGACTAAACTGTTCCCCTTCTTTGCCTCCTTCTCCTCCTCCCCTCTCTCCCTCCCATCTGCAAACTGAAGGTGTGTTCCCTGTATTCATGTCTCTGGTTTTGTTTTGTTTGCTTATTTGTTTGTTCATTAGTCTCCTGTATTAAGTGAGAACATGTGGTATTTAATTTTTGCTGCCTGGCTTATTTCACTAAGAATGATATAGTCTCCTGTATTAAGTGAGAACATGTGGTATTTAATTTTTGCTGCCTGGCTTATTTCACTAAGCATGATACTCTCCAGTTCCATCCATGCTATCACAAATTGTAGGAGTTCTTTCTTTCTGCTTCATAGAACTCCAGTGTGTAAATGTACCAAAGTTTTTGATCCATTCATCCACTGAAGGGCACTTAGGTTGTTTCTAGCACTTGGCTATTATAAATCGTGCTGCTACGAACATAGGAGTGCATAGGTTCTTCTGAATTGGTGTTTCAGGATTCTGTGGGTACAATCCTAGCAGTGGAATCACTAGGTCATAAGGCAGTTCTATTCTTCATTTTTTGAGGAAATTACATGCTGTCTTCCATAATGGCTGCACCAGTCTGCATTCCTACCAGCAATGCAGCAGGGTTCCCTCTTCTTCACATTCTCGCCAGCACTTGTTGTTTGTTCATTTGTTGATGATTGCCATTCTGACAGGTGTAAGGTGGTATCTCATTGTAATTTGAATTTACATCTCTCTGATGGCTAGTGATGTTGAGCATTCTTTCATGAGCCTGTTGGCCTCCTTGGAGAAATGTGTGTTTAGGTCCTTTGACCATTTGTTAATTGGGTTGTTTATCTCCATGGTGTTGAGTTGCATTAGCTCTTTATATGTTTTGGGGATCAAACACTTGCCTGAGGTGTCATTGACAAATATGGTTGGTTCCCTTTTTATTTTCTTAATGTTTTAGTGAAAATTTTGCTGCGTGGGATATCTGCAATATTTTTGCCTATGTTTTCCTGTAGGGCTTTTATGGTGGCTCTGCTTATGTTTAAGTCTTTTATTCCTCTTGAGTTTTCTCTGGCGTATAGTGTAATTTCGTGGTCTAGTTTCATTTTTTGCATGTGCCTGTCTAATTCTTCCAACACCACTTGTTGAAGAGACTATTTGCACTCCATTTTATGCTCCTTCCCCCTTAGTTGAATATTAGTTGCCCAGAGAGTCCTGGGTTTATTTCTGGGCTCTCTATTCTGTTCCATT
Organism: Noctilio leporinus; assembly: GCA_004026585.1. Taxonomy (NCBI): domain Eukaryota; kingdom Metazoa; phylum Chordata; class Mammalia; order Chiroptera; family Noctilionidae; genus Noctilio; species Noctilio leporinus. Next base: position 3,304 of record PVIW01008932.1, read on the forward strand.
GATCTGTTTGTCTGTTCTTGTGCCAGTACCAGACTGTTTTGGTTATTATAGCTTTGCAATATAGCTTGATGTCTGGTATTGTGATTCCTGCTACTTTGTTCTTCTTTCTCAGGATTGCTGTAGTTATTCAGGGTTTTTGACTCCATATGAACTTTTTAAGTGTTTGTTCTAATTCTGTGAAATACGATGTTGGTAATTTTAATAGGGATGCATTGAATATATAGATGACTTTGGGTAGTATGGATGTTTTAATGATGTCAATTCTTCCCAACCATGAACATGGTAGGCACTTCCATTTATTTGTATCTTCCTTAATTTCTTTCTTCAGTGTTCCTGAGTAGTTTTCTGAGTATAAGTCCTTTGCTTCCTTGTTTAAGTTTATTCCTAAGTACTTTATTTTTCTTGTTGCTATGGTAAATGGGATTTGTTTTCTAGTGTCTATCTCTGATATTTCATTGTTGGTGTATAAAAATGCCTTCGATTTCTGGATATTGACTTTGTATCCAGCTGTTTTGCCAAATTCAGTTAGTAGGTGGAATCTATAGGGTTTTGTATGTACACTATCATGTCATCTGCAGATAATGACAGTTTGACTTCCTGCTTTCCAATTTGGATACCTTTGATTCCTTTTTCTTCTCTGATAGCTATGGCTAGAACTTCCAAAACAAGGTTGAACAGAAGTGGATAAACTGGAAAGTCTTGTCTTCCTCCTGATCTTAGGGGGAACACTTTTAGTTTTTGCCCATTGAGTATGATGTTGGCTGCAGGTTTCTCATATATGACGCTTACTATGTTGAGGTATGCTCCCTCTAGTCCCATCCTGCTGAGGGTTTTTATCATAAAACTTTATCAAATGCTTTTTCAGTATCTATTGATATGATCATATGGTTTTTGTCTTTCAGTTTGCTTATGTGGTGTATTACATTTATTGATTTACAAATATTGAACCATCCTTGCATCCCTGGGATGAATCCCACTTGGTCATGGTGTATAATTTAAAAATATATTGCTGGATCTGGTTTGCCAATATTTCGTTGAGAATTTTTGCATCTATGTTCATTAGAGATATTGGCCTGTAGTTTTCTTTCTTTATTTGTAGCCATCTGGTCCAGGGCTCCTGTGCTTTGGGAGGTTTTTGATTACTTCTTCAATTTTGCTAGTTGTTATTTACTAGAGGCTTTCTGCCTCTTCTTGTTTGAGTTTTGTTATGTTACACATTTCCAGAAATTTGTCCATTTCACCCAAGTTGTCAAATTTCTTGTCATATAGTTGTATGTAGTAATTTCTTACAGTCCTTTGTATCTGTGGTATCAGTTGTGACTTCTCTGTCATTTCTGATTTTGTTTATATGGGTTCTCTCTCTTTTTTCTTGATGAGTCTAGTTAATGGTTTGTCATTTTCATTTATCTTTTCAAAGAACCAGCTTCTGGATTTGTCAATCCTTTGAATTGTGCTTCTAGTCCTATGTGGTTTGATTCTGCCCTGATCTTGATAATTTCCTTCCTTCTACTTGCTCTAAATTTTGTTTGTTATTGCTCTTCTAGTTCTTGAAGGTTTGTGGTTAGGTTGTTTGTATGAGTTTCTTCTAGGCTTTTTAGATAGGCCTGTATTGCTATGAATTTCCCCCTGAGGACTGCCTTTGCTGTGTCCCATAGGTTTTGGGGTGTTGTGAATTTCATTTTCATTTGTTTCCAGATACTTTTTGATTTCTTCTTTGATCTCATTATTGACCCATTCCTTACTTAATAGCATTAAGTTATTCAGTCTCCATGGATTGTATTGTTTTTGGGTTTTCCCCTTGAGATTGGTTTCCAGTTTCAAGCCATTGTGATCTGAGAAGATGCTTGGCATGATTTCAATTTTCTTGAATTTGTGGAGGCTTGTTTTGTGTCCTACCATGTGATCTATCTTTGAGAATGTTCCATGTGCATTAGCAAAGAATGTGTATTTTGCTTCTTTGGAGTGAAAAGTCCCGTATATGTCAGTTAAGTTAATTTCATGTAGAGTGTTGTTCAATGCTACAATATACTTGGTGTTTTTTTTTTTTTTTTTTTTTTGCTTGGAAGATCTGTCCATTGTTGATAATGGAGTATTAAAGTTCCCTACACATAAGTGTGTTATTGTCTATATCCTTCTTGAAGTCCTCCAAGATTTTCCTTATATATTTGGGTACTCCTAGGTTGGGTGCATATATATTTATAAGGGTTATGTCTTCTTGATGGATTGTTCCCTTAAGTATTATGAAAGGTCTTTCTTTGTCTCTTTTTATTATCCTTCATTGTGAAATCTGTTTTGTCTGATATAAGTATTGCTACCCCGGCCTTTTTTCATGTCCATTTGCTTGAAATATATTTTTCCATACCTGAAAACTCAGGTAGAGCAGAGTAGGTGGCTCCAGTATCAAATGAGAAATCAATTAGCTTACCTGCAACTGAGAGGGTTGCCTGAGGCTCAGTCAGTTTGATGATGTGAAGTGGAGCCTGGTCCAATGTGGGCTGTCTGTCTATCTATCTGTCAGTCCAATGGCTGGAGGAGGCCAAGGAGGTCTATGGGTATGGAGGGAACCCCTGTGGATTTGGAAGGGGAGTTCAATCACACTCCCTCCTCCACTGCCCATCTTCTTACAACAAGGGCACAATTGTTGTGGCTGCTGCTTTTCCTTAAGGCACTCTGCTCCAGTGACCCTTTCCTGTTTGTGGCTGAGGCAGGCCTGGGACCCTGGAGTCTCTGGCAGTGGTCCTTGCTGCTGAATCAAGAGCCTGCATAAGTTCCTCTCTGAACCTGAAGAGTCCCCTCAATTGCAGAAGCCACCATTTGCAAACCTCATTTTGCTCCTGGGGTCATGGTCAGTCCTGCTCCCTTTTCTCCTCTCATTGCTCCTCATTATGATTGTTACAAACTTTGACAGCCAGACTGCCTAACTCTGCTTGTGGGGTGTGAGGGCCCTTTTCTAGCTTTTGAGTTTGTGCTGACTGTCTGGGACTGACTGGGAGCTGATAAGCATTGCTAGGGTAGACTGATCCTCTCTAGCATCAGGGTCTAGGTTAGTGTGGAGGCAAAAAGCCTCCCAGAGCCCAGAGAGGAAAAGAGCAGGGTCCTCCTCTGGCCCTTGAGTGACTTCTTTAAACTTGTCATAGTTCACAGGCTTGGTAGTGGCTTGTTTCATCAAACCCTGTGTGAGGCAAGAGAGCTTGTGGCCCTGGTTAGGGTGGTCCAGGGACTCCCTCTGATCATCCCAATTAGGGTCCTGGTTGGGTACAGCTGTGGAGCCAGTAGTGTAAGTATCAGGCTGTCTCTGATTCAAGTCATTTCCATATTCCCATGCCTTGGCCCAAATTTGTCCTCTCTCTTCAGGATTAGGACAGGTGGGAAAAATGATATGAATATCTCTCTAGAAGAGGTTATAGGAGAGGGTAAGATATTCCAACTCCCTTGTAAACCTTGCTGGATCAGCTGAAAAACTTCAGAGCTGGGCTTCAATTTGTGAAATGTCAGACATAGAAAAGGAGGCATGGACCCAAATAATGCCCTCCAATCCAGCAGCCTCACAGGGAGGGAGATGGGTTGCAGGCTTGAGGGATTCCTAAAAGAGACTGCTGCAACAGGTATGGCCAGGAGCAATCCAATGTGAAGGGGGAAGCCAGGGGATGAGGAGGAAATGTAGGGAGAAGAGATGGAGGGGGTTTTAAAGAGTCAGGCAATGGGGTAGAAGAGGGATATGGAAGAGGAGGAGGTGCAGATAGGGGGAGAGTGTTCAAATCTTGGGAAGATGGAGGAGGAAGGGAAGTAGGTGCAAGTAAGAACATGTGACAGGAGGCCGGAGATCAGGATGATGAGAGGGCTTAAAAAAGGCCTGAACATAGGAACTTCAGATCATTTTTTGAGATGGTGACACTCCAGGTTGATTTAGAGGGTAGTATAGGAGTTAAGAGACCTGCTTATATACAGGCCAGGCCATATTGCAATAGAAAATCAGGTGCTTGGGCTGGAGGTTGGGTAAGTCTCAGAGCTTTCAAGTTCTTAAGTAAACATTCCAAGGGGGAGTCCTTGGGGTTGATTGAGTATTGCCCACAGTGAGAACTTGGGAAATGGAAGGCTACGTCAGAAATGAGATCAAACAGGAGGCAGACCTTTAAAAAGGTCATCCCTACCTAGAACAGCCTAGACATGTGCAGCCAGAGTCCCTTGTCCTTGAGCCTGAACCAGACCAATGTGAAGATCTGCCATAGACTCAGGCATCCCTGAGCCAAGAGAGCCAACCAGACCCATCAAATCAGACCCATGAGGGATGTGAGGAGACCCTCATGGCCGAAACCCCAGGAAAGTGATAGACCCGGTGCTGGGGTTTCCAACCATGAGATGTGAGACTAAGCTGTTACTTTCTTCCCCAGATTCAGCAACTTACTGATTGCTGGCCATAGAAAGGATGAGGAGGAGGTTGTCTGCGGTATTCTGAGAGACAGAAGAGGATTAGAACCCTCTCTCCAAACCACGCAGAGGCAGGGTTAGGGGTGCTGAGCATCCCCTGCCCCCTGCTTCCCTAATCGCAAGTCTTTCAGGAGGTGGAGCAGAGGGATAAATAGAGAAGGTCCCCATATAGACCACCAGAATGTTAGGTTGGTTGGTGACATGGGCTGTGAAAGAATCCACAAAGAAATGAAAGTGCAGAGAGCAAAGTTTTTGTTTACTTTTCAAGAGGGAATGGGGCTGGTGTGAAGAGATACACCAGTGGTGAAAGGAGGGGGCTTTAAGTTTTTATTGGGTGGTAAATGGGAGGAGGATGGAGCTGGGTAGTCATGGTAATTAGTCTAAATTAGGAGGTTTCTGGCTGGTCATACCAGCTTCAGATTCTTTTACTGTTATCTTTGGGTTCAGGATCCAGGCGCACAGGTCTGGAAAGTCTTGTGTGTATAAGTCTTAAAACACATGCATAGGGGATGCTTTGTGGTCAACTCTCCAGTCCTGGGAATAGAGCCTCAGAGAAATAACAGTTAATGGTGCCTAACAAACTCAAGGGAAGAGATTGAGAGATAGTTAGGTCTAATGAAGAGGGTCTGAAAGAAGCTTTTTTATCTTTTCAGGTTGATTTCTGGAGTCTCGGGGAAAATTTTGTGCTGGGCAGTGATGGGGATGATCCATTTGTGGAAGACAATGTTGCAAAACTGAGGGAAGAAGTATGTGGAAGGTTTGATGTACTACACCACACTTTATGCCAATGGGACGTCAAGAATGTTAAAAAAAAAAAAAAAAAAAAAAAATGGCTGTTGACCTCAGCCAAAGACCAATCCTGGAAGCAAGAAAGAAAGATCCATGGGTCTACACGGGCTCAGAGGAAAAACTGAGGCCATACAGTGAGCCACTCAGGGGTGACGTAAACCTTGAGATGATGGAAAGAATGAAGAACATGGGATTTTAGCCGCATGAAGTGAATGAGTCAGTCCCACAAAAACACATGACAGGATGATGGGAACACACCTGATGTCTAGGACAACAATGACGACCCAGGTGAAGGGCTGCAGTATGAGGGGAAGGCCCTGCCCCTCACCTGACCCCATTGGTGGTGCTTCCTCCAGCCAAGAGCACCATGTGGAGGGATCCTTTGTAAAGATGTTGGTCTGACCCACTGTGACCAGTTCAGAGGTGGCTGTGAAAATCATGAATTGGCAGGCTCCTCTGCAGTTCTTTGAGAATTTCATTGTTTTAAGGGCTTAAATCACCCCAAGCCATCAAAGAATTTGAGGTAATTGCCCCCTAGGACAAATGTTTTCTCTTTGTGGAGCATGTGAGCAGAGGGCACTTAATGGACTACCTGGAGAACTACGGCCACAGGATCAGGGAGGAAGCCCAAACCATGTTTTGGCAACTAATTATCAGCCATTTGGTACTGGCACCAGATGGGAATTGTACACCAGGACCTGAGGCCAGAGGACATACCAATAGGAGGCAGGGCCTGTATCAGGCTACTGTTTATCGGGGAGAACTTGGGGGACATGAAGCAGCAGATATCCAGAGAGCCTTTTCTTGTATAATACCTTGTCTCTAGAATTTTAGAAACTTAAAAAAAAAAAAAAATTGAAAACCCTTTACTCCAGCCAAAGAACAACCTGGAAGAGGTAATGAAAGATCCATGGGTCAATATTGGCCAGGAGGGGGAACTGAAGCTGTACAGTGAGCTGCCCTGGGTTGGCATAGAGCCCAGGAGACAGAAGGAGTGAAGAACATGGGATTTAAGTAGCGTGAGATATACAGGAGTCAGTAACTAAAAAAAAAAATATGACAGGGTGGGTGGTGGGAATATACCTGATCCGCAGAACTGGAACACCAAGACGAAAGGCTGCACCATAAGAACAAGGCTGTGCCCCTCCCATGACCCTAACCAGGGTGCTTCCTTCAGCCAAGAAGTTGGGCCTGCCATTCCCTCAACCATCCCCAACCCAGCCTGGAATCCAGCTCCACCACTCCCCCAGGCAGCATGGAAGCCAGGAAGTAAGATGCCCCAGCCAGAGTGGAGGTGAGAATGACCTTTTCCCTAGCAAGAATGAAAGGGAGAAATACTTTGCCCCCAGGAGGTCTGGTCAAGGACCAGAGTCCAGGACTGCCACCCCTATTCCAGCCCTCCAGTTTGGCTCTGGGGGCTCCCCCACCCACAGCAGCAGCAGCACTGCAGGAGCCCCAGAGGCTGCACAGCCTGATGTTGGGACCCATGGTTTCCTTCTGGCCCCAGCCAGGGCCGACAGGATGTAGCTAGGAAGGTCCTTAGGTTTTTCATAAAATGTAATGCTGTAGGCTGTCCACTAACAAGCAACATTACAAAAAGAAGAGAGTCAAGCCAATTTATTTGAAAAGTTCCTCTGACCAGAACCAACATTCCACATGGGATTCACATCGGGAGGATATCCAGCATCTCTGGCGTTCAGAAGCATCTTATCCAAAATACCTGTTGATCTGGGAGGGTGTCCTGGAGCCCTCTGGGCAACAGAGGAGAGGCCATCCTTACTCTGGGTCCACCCCTCACTCCCACCTGAACAAACATTCAGAGACTGGACGGTATTTCCTGGGGCTCTTCTCCCCTTCCCTGCTCTCCTTTGCTCCCATGTTTGTGGGTTTCTTATTAAAGTACTTGGTATTTCCAAATTTTGTGTATGACACATAAGAGGCACTCAAAAACATTTGTTGAGTAAGTAGAGAGATCATCAGTAACATATGCCAATATTCTTTTATTTATCTTTATTTAAATTTTTTTTTATTATCAGTACCACCACCCCACCCCCAAGCTGAAAGAGCTCCATAAGACCCAGACTGCCTGAGCTGCTTAGATCAAATGTGACCATATTTTCCTCTTGACTGTGCATCCACTGAGTTCATGGAGCTATCCTCAAGTGTTTCTCTTCCATCCTTCATGTTAGTTATTCTTTTTTGCATCAAACACACAGAGAATATTTTTATGTGCAAGAGGACACAATGCTCCATCTAGGAAAGCTAAAATGAATAAGGTCATGACATGGTGGCCTATGAGACTGGGAGAAGTGCTGTGTAAAGGTCCTGCATCCTGGGTACACTGGGCCTTCAGTAGATACCTGTCCACTGCAGTGTCTGTCTCCAAACCTTGCAAATGAGTAGATAGGTATCATGGTTTGTTAATAGGCATGTAGCATGTTTTCAAGTTAGTCATTAGAAAAATAGACATTGAACACTAAGAACCCTAAAAATGCACCCCTAGAAGATTTAAACAAGTCTCATGCACAAGACCTTTCATTCAGCTGGAGAGACAATATCTAGTTTGGTTGAATATATGACCAATGTGCAATGTGATGAAAGCATTTAACAACACAAGAGATACATGTGACTGTGTACAGTTGCCATGTAACTAAAATGAACTTGAAGTGCAATGTGCACAACTCATAGGAAGAGATCACACTAAAAGTCCCCATGTCCTTCATTCACTGACACATATACTTTAATTCAAAGGGAGGAAAATAGCAAAATAACATGTTTCTTTGAGCAATACTCATTTCAGGGTTTCTACAAATGTTGTTTTACCCTTGATCTCATTCCCCCTACAAAACTATATGAATTCAACATCATTATTTTCATTTTAGAGAAATAAGTGGAAGCAAGGCTAGTCATTTACCTGCAGAGAGGGGACTGTAAGTAAGTGGTGAGGCTGGACTCAAATCCAGGCCCATCTGCCTCAAATGCTGCTTCTCCACCAGACCACACTGCTCCCTGGAGACTTTTTGGTGAGCAGTAGAAGATGGCCCTAGCATGTCATTATGAGAATAGTCAACAGGGTAGCAGGTTAGACAAGAACATAGATGCAGCCTGATCAGTATCAAATGGAGATACACTTCTAAGCAAATAATGCATCCTATTTCCTTTCTCAGTCCTGCAGGATTTTGATGTCATTTTTATATACAGGGGACTCTGAGACCATTTACAGAACCAGTACCTGGATGCAAAGATGTGCCCGTTTGTAGACTTGTAACGAGCTCCCTCTATATGCCCCAAGCCTGTCTATTTGCGTTGTGCTTGTATAAGTGACTGAAAAAATGAGCATGTCCATTTGCATTCATCCTTTCAAGTGTGCCTTTCCTTGAAAACAAAGATGTTTTCCTTAGCATGTAGAGTGTAACATAGTTTGTACTCAGTGGTTGTTCAGTAAATAATTGGTGGTACCCTGAGCTGCTTTCTTAAAAAAAAAAGATTTATTTTATTCTCATTCAAGAGCGGAGAGGGAAGGAGAGAGAGAAGCATTGATGCAAGAGTGAGCTCACAACCATGTGTTGACCAGAACTAAACTGAACTGGTGACCCTTAAGGGACGATGCTCCACCAACAGAGCAGGGCTGGCCAGGGCTGAGCAGCTTTCTTTCAAGTGGAGACCCTCCACCAGCCAAACACTCAAGGTGACCTGTCAAAAGCTAGAGACAACCCTTTAGCCATGGAAATGCCATTTCTTTTGAAATGGAAAGCAACTTCTTTGTATTATCTTAGCCTCTGTTTAGGATGCCTTGCCCAGAGTAATTCACTGGTTCTGAGACATGATAGTGAGAAGCTAGGAAAATTCTTTGGTGAGTGCAGTAGGGAAATGAGATGGCTAGCTGAACACAGTGGCTGCAATGGCTGTACAATTTACAACCAGGTGGTCACCTGGGGGAAGGCTCCCAGTGCCTGGCAGAGGGGAAACTAGGAAAACAAGGACCTCACCCACGGAGTAACTGCTTCTGCCGTGGCCTCTCTCGCCTTCTGCCTCCATATTACCTAGGCCTCAGTTGTGTTTCAACTCCATGCCCAGAAAGGAAGCAAAGCAAGGTGGGTGCCATGGCTGGTGTGGCTCAGTGGATTGAACCAAAGGGTTGCCTGTTCGATTCCCACTCAGAGTACATGCCTGGGCCTGTAAACCAAAGGGTCACCTGTTCTATTCCCAGTCAGGGTACATGCCTGGGTTCTCACTTGGGGATGTGTGTGAGGCCACCAAATGTTGACTTTTTTCTCCCTCTCTCTAAAAATAATAAAATCTCTAAAAAAGAAAATCAAGGTGGGTGATGCCAGAACCAACTGCAATGACTGAAGACACCCCTGCCTTGCTACTGATCAATCAGTGGAGACCATGATCCTGACAAAGCACAAGTGGAAAACTAATGATTATTCTACTGAAACCCTTCCCTGAGACTCCCCTAAGATTCCCACCTGTGGGAAAGAGATAAAAGCTTTGACAAAAAGTCTAGCGCTCTCCTTTTGGTGAACAGCCTGCACTATTCCCTGTCCCTTCTTCTCCCACCACTTCTTTCTTCACAGGCACAGGAACGCGTCTCCTAAACGCTAAGGCAACAGGCAGCTGGCAGGTTGTCCCCCTCTGATACCCTGAACCTGTCCCCTAAGGCCTCTTATTCTCCAACTTCCAATTGAGCTAAGGCAGCCTGCTGACACCACCATGGATTTGTGACATAGTCTCTATTAGTCAGCTGGGCAGCAGCTTGGCTAGCTGTGTGCTGAGCAGCCTGGGGTTAAAGAGTAGACAAGAGTCACACACAGTAACTATGCTACTCACTCAGCTTTTATTGAATGCAGGTTCAATCAAAGTAGAATATCAACGTGCATTAATATCCTGCTCGCACTCTAACAGTAAGTGAATTATAACATACACATACAGCAATCATTGGGGGGTAACAAACCTGATCCTGGAGTCTCAGTCTGCAGGTCTGGGAGACAGCATGCATCATTGTAGGCAAGGTCATTGTCAGCATCTTGCAAGGAAGGATATCCAGAGCCAGGCAGGCGACAGGGAAGCCAAAGTCCTCAGTCCAACAGGGCAGAGCCTCTGGGAGCTGAACAATATGGTGTGGAGCAGCCTTCTGGTGTGTGGAGCTCACCTGTCTCAGCAGTGGTCTGGAGCCTGCCTCAGTTATACCTTGAAAATGCTGTACTCCACCCTTTAGGGTCTCTGGATGTGTTTTGACATCCTTGATGTCAAGTGGTGAATTTTCCGTGGAGCCTATGGGTGGTACATGGCTGTTCTGCTTGGCACCCCTGAGGGCAAGTGGAGAACTTCCTCAGAAGCTTGTCTGTGGCTGGTTCCACTCTGCAGGCATGGCTGTTTTTTTCCCCCATGGCTGTGCTGATCACATGTGCAGATATCTTGGATGTATCCTTACCAGGTGTGCCTGTGCTGATCATGTGTGCTCTGCCTTAGGTAGTTTTCCTCTTGAGCCAAAGTGCCATGGCCAACTGACAGCCACCTTGGCTGACATGAGTGGCTCCACTTCCTTTTATATACTTTGTTATCTTGACGGGACCAATGCCATTTTATTGGTCCTGCTCTCCACACCTGCCTAGGGTTTCCTGTTGCTCTTCTATGCTAAGCCCTTCCTTGTTTCAGTGTCCCCAGCTTTAATCAACATTCCCTCATAGCCACCTGGACTCATTTTGTAAAATCTTTCCTGCATGAAATCAAGAACCCACACACTACTGCTGGCCCTAGGCAGACCCACTCAGGGTCATATCCCCGCTCTGCTAACGCTTCAGCTGTTTTCTATTATGTTATAATGTTCAATACTATGTTGTCAAGGTGATAAAGGGACAGGAGTTTCCAAATCACTCACTATGGGCTTTGTATTTTATCTTTTCAACTAGCAAAGTGATAGGCATCTCTTAAGATAATAAGTTCAACAGCTGCGAAAACTTTGGCACAGAAAGGGAAACCATGAGTGAGGGCACTCAGTGCCCAGTGAGTGGATGGTCCCACTGCATTCACACAGCCCATGTCTGAGGAGACAAGATAAATCCCAAGTCCAAAGGCTGCACATGGGCACCCTCTCCTGGGGCTCCCTGTACAGCATCCATCTAACCAGAGCCAGGCATATGATTTAGGACGCACTGGGACCAAGCTGGTGTGTGCTCTTGGACAGCATGCAGGACTTGACCTGGAAAGAGCTCAACTATGCATGGCCTTTGAGCAGCAAGAGCAGTTTCAGAGATGAAGCAGCAGTTAAAGAAAATCCCAAAGAGTTATGATGAGCAGAGGAAGAACGGAAGAACGGCAGATCTGAAGGAGCTGTTCCCAGGACCTGTCTGGATCCACTGCAAAGGGTCAAGGAGCTCAGCCCTCTTTCAGGAAGAGCCCAGTGCAGTGAAGCAGACACATCCTTCCTACTCCTGAGAACAAGTATAAAATTATTTACTGCCCACCTCCCTCCCAAAGTAAGCAAATTACAAGATTAAAAAAAAAAAACATTAAAAAGCTATATACTGATTTGGGTATAATCACAAATATATAATTGATGTAACATATTGAAAGAAATGATTACCTGCTTCTTTCTTTTGAAGTTTGGCTTTGCCTTGACAATTTTACATTAAATGTCTTATCTTTGAACCTGTACTTAACTTGTTGAGAGAGATCATTATCCTGAGAAAATATTCTGTTCTATTGGTGGTATTTCTTTTCTTTTTTTTTTTTAAGATTTTATTTCATTATTTTTAGAAAGAGGGGAAGGGAGAGAGGCAGAGAGGGAGAGAGACATCAATGTATGGTTGCTTTTCACCTGCCTCCAGCCACAGACCTGACTGGAGACCTGGTTTGCAACCTGGTTATGTGCCCTGGTTGGGGAATCGAACCTGTGACCTTTGGGTTCGCAGGCCAGCGCCTTAACCACTGTGCTACCAGCCAGGGCTTGGTGGTATTTCTTAAGTAACTATTATATCACTTTTTATAAATAGATATAATTAACTGATAGACTGGCAGCTTCAATTAAAATTCTCTTTTTTCCTTTAAGAGTTTATTCTAACTTTGACTGTAACTTGTAAACATCAGTCTAGAGCTGATGAAATGATCCCATTTTAGTCCCAATCAGCTCAGCAACAGGGACTGTCATTCTTGGGGACTGAGTTTCACAAATGTAGATAAAAATGAACAAACTAAAGTGTTGTAGAGGGAAAACCTCACAGGTTAATCCCTCTAAAGATGCTCTTTACACAGAGTTGAGACTTTAGGAAAGAAGAGTTAAAGGAAAATATTTACTGAATAATAACTTACATGTTAATATTAAAACGCTCCATGTACTGAAAGTAAGGAACTGTTTTTGGGGATTAGTCTGAAACAGGCTGTGCCAGAAACTCCCCCTAAGTGTCCTCAAGCCTGTCTGCTCCATCTGCGCCACCATAAAAGGGTAGAATGGGACCCTTGTGCCCTTTGTACCTCAGCAGAAGTCCTTTCATCCAGAGGTTTCCAAGTGTTTTTGCAAATGTAAATTAACCAGCCTCACATCCCTTCCCTCCCCAGAGGTGGCTGACTTCAGTAGCACAGAAATTGACCTAATCAGCCCCCTCAAGATCCCCTGAGGGGTCCTCTGTGGGATCTGCTAATGGATATTCAAAATGTAAACACACCTTGCAGCCTCACTGCCCATCTAAACTCCTCTCATCCTTAGCAAGTAGCACTGGAGGGAGGGACAGATCATCTTTAATCATTACAACAAGGAGCCTTCTGGATGGCCTTTCCTCAGCCTCACCAAGTGCCCACATAGCAGGAAACCCTGACTTTAGCCTCCCTCCTTTCTGTTTCATCTGCCCCCAAAGCTGAGTGAGGACAGACATGAATTTTAAAGATACCTTTACAAATCACTTTGATTATATAAATAATTGTCCATATTTTTGGTCTCTCCTGACTCTTCTATTAATCCAGAGGACAAACATTTATTAAACACTTTGTTGCCATTCACTGTGCTGGACTCAGTGACCACTGAGGTCACACTTACCTCTTTGTGGGAAGCACAGATGGTGAAGAACCACGTGCTCTGTGGTCAGTGCTGTGAGGATGATGCACTTGATGGGCTGGGTGAGGCAGGGAGGAGTGAAGGGATCCGGGAAGCCCTCTCTAAGCTGATGGTATTTGAATTGAGAACCAGGACATGAGAATAAACCAGGCTTTTTATTTTTATTTTCATTTTTTGCATCTTACAGATTTTAATTTCTAACAAAGTGACTATCACTCTTTACTTTCCACATGGAGAAAACTTTTGGAGGTCATATATATTTTTCCAGAATAAAACTCTTACGAGACCAAAAATTGTGAAAACCACAATGGTTTGTCCCCAGCTGGGATTGATCCACTTCTTTGCTCTGACCTCATATGATGCCATTGTGATGGGTCACACCCTAGTCCTACATAAGGTCCTGGTGGGACTGAGGTCTCTGTCCATGAGAGCCCAGGAAGCTAGTAGTGGTGACCTGTTTGATTTGGACAAGTTCACTGTTTTTTCATTTCACTTTGTTTTGTTCTTTTTTCATTTTGATTTTTTTCCTTAATTAAAAAAAAATTCCAATTTTTATGGACAGCAACATGCAAAAAGATAAAACTAGACCACCAACTTACACCATACACCAGAATAAACTCAAGATGGATAAAGGATTTAAACATAAGCAGTGCCACCATAAAGGTCCTGGAAAAAAATATAGGCAGTGAACTTTTGGATATCCTACGCAGAAATATGTTTACTGATACTTTACCAAGGGCAAAGGAAATAAAAGAACAAATCAACAAACGGGACTATATCAAATTGAAAAGTTTCTGTTCAGCTAAAGAAAATATCAGCAAAATTCAAAGGAAACCAACTGCATGGGAAAACATAATTGCCAATGATATCTCAGATAAGGGTTTGATCTCCAAAATATATAAAGAACTAATGCGACTCAACACCAGGGAGATAGCCCAATTAAAAAATGGGCAAAGGACCTGAACAGACAACTCACTGAGGAAGATATACAAAGGGCCCAGAGGCATATGAAAGAATGCCCAACATCACTAGTCATCAGAGAAATGCAAATTAAAACCACAATAAGATACCACCTCACACCTGTCAGAATGGCAATCATCAACAAATCAACAAACAACTGTTGGCGAGGATGTGGGGCAAAGGGAACCCTGGTGCACTGTTGGTGGGAATGTAGGCTGGTGTAGCCACTGTGGAAAACAGTATGGGGTTTCCTTAAAAAACTAAAAATGGAACTGCCTTTTGATCCAGCCATTCCACTACTTGGACTTTACCCAAAGAATCCTGAAACACCAATTCATAAGAACCTATGCACACCTATGTTCATAGCGGCACTATTTACAATAGCCAAGTGCTGGAAACAGCCTAAGTGCCCATCAGTGGATGATTGGATCAAAAAGGGTTTAGGTGGCTGTTCACCCTTAATGATCCCTGATTGGTCCAGGTGGAGCCAGGACCTGTGGGCTTTAACAGGAAGAAAAGGAAAAAAAAGGAAGAAAAAAAAGAAAGAAGAAAAAGAAAGAGAAAAAGGAAAAACCACGAAAAAGAAAAAAAAATATTAATAAAGAAAGGGTTTAGGTGTCTGTTCACCCTTTATAATCTCTGATTGGTCCAGGTGGAGCCAGGACCTGTGGGCTTTAACAGGAAGACAAGAAAAAAAAAGTAAAAAAAAAAAAGAAAAAGAAAGAAAGAAAAGAATAAAGAAAGGGTTTAGGTAGCTGGGGAGGGGAGAAATACTTAGATTGAGGACTGTGAATGCATTGTGGCCAGAGAGTGAGTAGACTTTAAATCAAGAGTAGGGGGAGGGTCTTGGGTATTTAGGTGGATTGAGATGGGGGAGGGGATTAAAAATATGAGAGAAATAACTTTTGAAAAGGACTCATATAATTCAGGTGCTTGAGATTAGCAGCAATCCATTTCCTGAGGCTGCCTCTTTTTCTTGGTCAGGTCTCTGCAGCCTACAGTCTAGCTGGTCTTGGAGTGGCAGGGCCTATGATTGTCACAGTCAGGGGTTATTCTGAGTGTCAGCCCCCAGGTAAGCTGGGTCTTCAGTAGCCTAGCTGGGTTTTAGGGCTGCCAGTGTTCTGGGGCCCGCAGGGTGGCCCCTCCAACTCCTGGCAAGGTTCCTGCCTGTGATGGGCACCTGGCACCCCTGCAGGGCAGCCTGCAACCTCACTGGTTCCTGTGATGACTGGCCCTGCCCCCGAAGCTCTCAGAGGAGACACCTGCCAACAGTGCCCAGGGTCCACCAACACTGCCCAGCTCCCCTGGGCGAGAGCCAATCCTCCAAGCCGACCAGCAATCTGAGGAGTCCTTTACGCCGCCTCTGTGATGCGCCCCTCCCAGCACATCTGTGGCTTTTATCCCCAGCAATGGGTGGGTCAGTTGCCCCAGCTACAAGTTCTGGCTCGTAGTTTGGAGTTTCCGCGGAGCCTGGGGGCCTGTGTGGTTGCACAAGGCTGGGCCTCCCCCCTCGCAGGGGCATTAACCTGCTGTTCCCCTGTGGCCCAGCAACACCGTTTTCGGCCCTCTCGCAGCCCCGGCCGGTGCACTTCCCTGCTCCGCCGCTCCTGCTCCCCCGCATGACTCTTCTCCTCCGCCTCTGGCCCAGTGAGGAGCTTCCTCTCCCTGTTGCCGGAGTGAGGCTCTCACACAGTCCCTCCCCTGCAGGAGTTCAATTCCTCGTTCCCTATGGTGTTTGCCCTTGCTGCCCACACTTCACTGTTCAGATTTCTAGTCTCCAGGGAGCCTGGAGCTGGCTTCAGTTGAACACGCCCCTCATGGTAGGGCCTCTACTGCCCAGAGCTGACCTAGTACCGCCAGCCAGTCGGTCTGGAACTGCCTCACCTGCTCTCTTGCAGGTCTCCGCTGCCTCTGGGCTGTGCTCCCCTGAGTCCAGATAATGACCGCTCCAATTCTTAGGGACCTGAAGATGTCTTGCGCTCCCTATCCTGTCCTTTAGCTGCTCTGGTACTCAAGAAAGCCATCAGCACTGCTCTCTACTCTGTTGCCATCTTTGATCTATTTTTTAAAATTAACTTGTTGTTCTGCTTTAGTTATTCCCCAGTTGTCTCCCATTGCTCACCCTGCCCCACCTATCCCACCCCTCTTCCACAGTCAATCCCCTCCCTGTTGTCCATGTCCATGGGTCATTTATACTAGTTCCTTGACTGGTCCCTTCCCCTTCTTTCCCTACCAGGTCACTTTGGATTCTAGAAGCACCAAGGTCAAAGCAAACACGGTACAATTCTACACTCAGCATTATGAGAAATAACAGATGTAAAGCTTGAATGCGCTGTTACACATGCATATTAGAGCCAGGTAACAAATGTGCTGTGTGCTAATCTGCTCATAATAAAAAGACCCAGTTGAGCATTATGCAAGCACAGGCATGCATCAAAGGTAGACATGCAACAAGGTACGCAGCTCATCAGGTAGAAGTTTATCTTATTTTTGAACCATAATTTACGACCCTGCATTCATGCCTGAAATGGCTAGAGTAGAGGTAAGCAGCTTTCAACTGATAAGGAAACACTCAGATTTAATTCAGCTTTTGGGCAGAGATACCACCTTAGTTGTAAGACAAAGGTGGCTGGCACCAGATGTCTGTGGAAGACAATGGGGAGCAGTGGTGAGCCAGGTGCAGGTGCAGGTGGGTGCGGTGAAGGCAGCCAGAGGAACCAAAGGTGAGCTTCCTGCTTCCCTGTGGCAGCTCTTGAACATGCTGTGTGATTCTAACTCACAACTTGAGTCTGTCTATAGTGGGACCCAATGTCATTATGTTCCAATACCTTCATTAAGCAAATGAAGAAACATGGAGCTTGATTGTCACAGTTTCGCTTCCTCTCAAGACAAGTTTAAAACAAAAGTATAACTAATTTTCTTAATGTAGGTGATGAGATGGCTATGCTTAGAGTTTAAGTAGCTTGTGAAGACTCTTAGCTGAGTTTGAAACCAGGCCACCCTGAGGCTACGGTCTTGTGACACCCAAAGTACAGTGTTTCCATCCTTCCCATTGAGTGGCTATTAGAGTAAACCAGAGAAATGTTGCTGTTACTCTGAGCAACTTTTGTGGGAAACGGGCTTGAGGGCACATCAGTTCATGTGAGGAAATCTATTTTCTCTTTCTCTCCTCAAGAGAGACTGTCACTGCCACACAGATAAGGCATCCTCTCAGCAGTTCTTACCTTTCTAAGGTGACAGCTCGTATCTCATCTCCCCATCCCACAAAACTGCTTTTTATTTTTTTCTTACTGATTCTTATAATTTGAATTCTATTTCCTCCAAAATTCACATGTTGAAATCCTAACCCCAGTACCTCAGAATGTGACTTAACTTGGGGAAAGAGCCTTTAAAAAAGTAATTAAGTAAAAATGAGGTCATTGTGCTGGGCTCAGATGCAATATGACTTCTGTCCTTCTAAGAAAGAATTTGACACACAGAGAGAGATACCCATGGGAAGAGACACAAGGAGAAGATGTCCATCTGTCACTGGATGAGGACATGGTGCAAATCTGCCTCAGGAGGGCCTGTACAGTGTAGGAAAGATGTCACAACATGAGTGCAGCAGATTTTGAGAGTATGCTTATTAAAGCTGGGGACAGTGAGAAAAGGAAGGACTTAGGGTAGACAAAGCAATAGGACAGAGCCTTGGTGGGGCTGCTTTGGCTCTCTAGAAAAGTGACAGAGGGGCCTTGGAGACAGGATTTGGGGGGTCAGCCCAGAATTAGCCTCTGCTTTCCATTGCTCTTTTGGCTGCAAGTGTCATCGGGATACTTCGACTTAGGAGAAGGAAAGTAAAGAGTTCATGTCCAAGAAGGGGCATTAGCAAGCTCTAGAGAGAGCCTGTCCTGATATCCTTTGGCTTGAGGGTTTTTATGTTTCCTCTGTGGGCCAGAATCTGTGGGGAGGGTTTCTGAAGAACATTCATCATCTTTTCACGTGCATTTTTAATATGCTGATGCCTGAAAATGAGTGCACAGTGGGGTTTGGGATTATTCTCTTGGTCAACTTCATTGCTTTACTTTTCTCTTGGGTCTGTCTGGCTCTAGTTGGGTTTTGGTTATTTGTTCCCCTGACTGCATCTGTCCTTGGGTTTAGCTGGCATCAATGGCATTAATTGGGTGTCTTTACTCTGTCTCACAGTCCAAGGTGATTTAAGATGTTTATCATTTGTTTAGGGAGGAGAAATTTAAACCATTTTCTCACTAGTGTCCTTGGGTGGAGGAGATAAGTTCCTGCAATTCATTAACTGTTCCTAAATAGCTAGTGCAAATTGTTTGACTTTGTTTAATGTTCTTGTCTCAGTATCCTAATTCCACTTGCCTAAGAATCTTCCTAGCTTCTTACCAACCTGCTTCACGTCTCAACCAAGGATAGAGACTTCAGAAGATACCAATCCTGCCAACACCTTCATCTAAGACTTTAGTCTCCAGAATAGGGAGATAATCCAGTTCTCCTGTTTAAACCAGCTAGCCTTTGCTATGGTGGCCCTAGATAACATGACAGTCTCCCAAACTCAGATGTTTTCTCCTTTAGGTCTTCATATCTTAGTAGAGAGTTTAGAGCAATAGAACTCTTAAATGGTTCTTGAAGTAATTTTGGTCATGTTTTATTTTTTAAAGTGTGATGACAAAGCCAATGTGTATTCAGAATTCATTGTAAGTTTAGGGGAAAAAACCCATTATCTCATTCCCAGAAATAACCATACTTTTTTGCATATAAAGATTGATAGAGCTGTTTAGATCATAAAAATATTTTTTCATGAGTGAAAAATTATATTTTTATTTTAAAAATCCATTTACTCATCATAACATGAAAAGTATGTATGAACAATAAAAGTTGTAGAGGCAACAGGCACATTCAAAAGAGAATTGAAACTGATGTTTTAAAAATCAAATTTGAATGGGCTCCAACTTGTTTTTATAGCACTGTTGTCAGTTGCATATAAACTTTTGGGGAATATCTCTAATTTCCAGGTAACTATTTCTTTTTATGGAGTGACGAAGGTCAGTGGATTCTCTTCCTCAGTTCATGGCCCTTTGCTCCACACTTAGTTTCTTGTTCTACTTAAAATGCTAAGTCCTGTGAGGGTCCTGCTGATGCTTCCCAGGGGGAGGGCAAGTCATGAGCCACTGGCCACTTCAGGGCTGCAGACAGGGTTGTTTCAGTACTGGTCTGTCCTGTACTGAAGGCCCCCTGTATACTGGTATTCAAGACACAGTCTCACATGCTTGCCCAGAAAAAGCCTCATCATTGTGACTTTCAAGATCATAGTTTAGCAATATTCCTCCCGTGAGAGACACCTCAGAGACTAGATCCAGTCACATATACAGATGTCCCTGCACTAGATCCATATCACAGTACTCCTAGTTGAACATTTGTGCTAAAATTAGAACATTTATTTTTACTGAGAAAAATTCAAGATTTGACACTGTAATACCTTAAATTGCATACATGTAACCCTTCATAATCCCATAACCACCTACTCCTGACCTGCTCAGACACTCACATTATCTGCTCAACCAGTGTAAGCTTTTTTTTTTTTTATAGCCATATACCTGGTTTACTCTGTTTTCATGAACTCTGTGTACCTAATGCAGTGAATGCAGCTGTTGTTGAGTGGATAATTAATGGGGGGGTAAAACAATTTCATCTTAATAGTAATTTACATTATAATTTAGAAATGAAAATAATTTTAAAGCTTTGATATTTATGATGCATGCATATAATCAGTATCTTAATAAATACAGAGTCTTTTACCCCAAAGAAGCAAAATACATATTCTTTTCAAATGCACATGGAACATTTTCTGAAATAGACCACATGGTAGGTCACAAGACAAGCCTCTACAAATACAGGAAAATTGAAATCATACCAAGCATCTTCTCAGATCACAATGGCTTGAAACTAGAAACCAATATCAGGGGAAAGAAAACAAAAGACTCTAACTCATGGAGACTGAATAACATGCTTTTAAGTAATGAATGGGTTGACAATGAGATCAAAGATGTAATCAAAAAGTTCCTGGAAATATATAAAATATATAACAATGAACACACAACAGCCCAAAAAAAAAATATATATATATATATTTTTTTTCCCCCTCCTCAATTTGGGAGCCTCCCTGTGTTTGTTTCAGTTGAGCTGCATTGACTTTATTTCTGGGTAGTATGGCCTAAAGTAGTAGGTGTCCTGTAGGGTCCAGTGGCACAGCCTCCCCTATCACCCAAGTCAAATACTCAAGGTGTGCCTTCCCAGTGGGCCAAGTACCCTCCTCTTGTAGTTGTGCCTTGGTTGCTGTTGGCAGGTCAATGGGAGGGATCTACCCAGACCAGTCAGCTACAAGGACTGGCTGTGACCACTAACCACCAACCTCTGCCCTCTGTGGAGGTGCTGCTGTGTGCAGGGGCAGGGTGGTGGTGCCCTGACATGGTACGTTGCTGCCCACTGGCTGCACTGACCCTAGGATTTCCTGGGTGTTACCAGCCAAGGTCAGTACCCCCCTGTGTTTTGCTTGGAGCATGCTGACAGACCTATATAGCAATCTGAGATAGCTGCTGCTAGTGCCAGGCCTGGGGCTCACTGAGGCCAACTGTTGCTTGTTTGATAGGATTTGAGAAATTGGGAAAGAGAAGTTTGGATGGGCCCATAAGTTGGCTGGGGCAGAATCTCTAGGGATCTTCAAGGTGTTAGCCAAGTTGATGGAGTCTCAGATATGACTCTGCAGGAAGGTTTCAGAAAATGTACAAAGGCTTCTGTTTGCCTTGATGCCAGAAACTTCAGTTCCTCCCTGTGTGCCACTGGTGCCTTTCAAGCTGCTACCCAGAGCTGGAGCTCAGAGGGAGTGAGTCTGAGTAGATTAGTCCATATGTGGGTTCTTTAAGAGGAGCTGCTTGGGGATCTAGAAAATTTTTCAATAAACTCAATCCCACTAGTTTTTGCAGCCAAAAGTTTTAAGGACTTATCTTGCTGGTACTGGAACGCTGGGCTGAGGGATCTGGTGTGTGTCTGGGACTCCTGGTTCCTGATATATCCCCTCCCAAATTTTTACCCACCACCCTTTGCACCTCTGTACCCAACCTACCAGTCTGGATGGACATGGTTTCTTTAATTCTATAGCTGTCAGACTTTCATTCAACTCAATTCATGACAGTTCTGAGGGATGATTGTTCTATATTTTAGTTGTAATTTTGATATTGCTGTGTGAGGAGGTGAGTCATGTCTGCCCACAACACCATCTTGACCAGAAGTCTGGTGTATAAGCTTTTTAATGTTGAACTCAGTTTGTTAATATTTTATGGAGGCTTTGCCTCAATGTTTATCAGAAATAGTGGTCTGTAGATTCTTTTTGTTGTGTCTTTATTTAATTTTTATATCAGTGTGATAAATAATACTTTATTAATTATCAGGTGAAATTAGAGGTGTCTAACATGAGGAAAATGCAATAAAACCACTTGGTCCTGGACTTTGCTTTATTATAAGGTTTTTAATTATTAATTCAATCTCCTTATTATTGGGCTATACACACTTTTTAGTTTTATTTATTTTTAGTTTTTAAATGTAGAAGTAAATTTTACTCAAATCCTTGAAGAGTTACCATTTCTTCAAAAAATTCTTTATGAACAAAATGTCAAAGTATTACAATAATAATTTGCCAAACCAAAAATATACACCCAATGTATATAAATTTTAAAAACATAACACAGGCAATGTGAATACAGAGCACCTTTAAAAATTTTCCAGTGACAAGCTACAGCTTAAGTTATGTCAAGATAGATATAAATAATTGCATTGCCTAATGTGTTTTTATATTTAAAGACATTTATTTCTATGAGATACAAATAGAGATGAAATGATAGATGTCATTGCCTAGCAGTCCAAATGTTGAAAGAACCACACGATTTTCTTTATTAGAACAAGGACCTTAAGTTACTATTTATTTATGATCCTTCCTATATTTCTGAGAACATGCACTGTCATTGTTGCATGAAAAAGAAAACATAAAAGAAAGCATTTTTTAATGACTTACTAAAATCATACTCAATCCTCAGCAAAATCAAGACAAGCAGTTGAGTGACACAAAATGTAGTTATATGTATTGATAAACTTAGTTCTAGCCCATTCATGCACCTTTCATTACTGGCAAAAGAAAGTTTAATAAAACCAACAGATCTTTTCACAATAGAAAGAATTGTATTTACTTTGAAATGTGCATATTACCTTTTTAGGTTTTCCTTTCTTACTAAATTAAGCATAAACAATATGTTCTGTGTAAAATCTAAGACCAGTCATTGGAAATCTAAAACTTTATAAATGACACTTCAACATTTATCAAGTAACTTAAAGTGCATATTCATTTATAGGAGCATGTAAAAGACAGTGAAAAAGTAAACTATGTTTATTTTCTTCAACATTACTCTTGATTACCAGTTTTAAATGTCCAATCTCTGAAAACCTATTTTACCATATATTTTGATTCAGACTGAATCTACATGATCACACCAGGATAAACAAAAGTGTAGAAAGAAAGTGATCCTTCAGCATTCCTCTATGGTCATCTACTGAGACTAACTGTGCTTACTGTTAGATAGTAAATAAAGATTAAATAAATTGTAGGAATAAGTCATTCTGGAAAGGAAACACTATTGGAAAACTGAATCTAGCATACCCTCCTCATGCTCCCTTCCCACCTGCCTAGCATTAATACCAAATACCTGAATATTTAATTAGATACTAAAATAAGCTTAAGGGAGGCTACCAAAGCACACAGTCCAGTGCAGTTTCCACCACCACCACCAGACACCACTCCACCCCAACCTGCTCTAGGCCCACCTGCAGCTACGCCAGGGGACAGGTGCCAGGAGCCAGGCAGTGGCATTAGAGCTTCGGGGACTAGGGCAGAGGGTGTGCCAGGGCTCCTTGTCACCCTGCCTTATGCCCCTGGGGCAGAAGCGAGGACTGTGGACTCTGCAAACTCCTTCTACTTGCTGCACAGTGATCACCTTCATGGCTCCAGGGCTTCTCCAGCCCCTTTCCAGCTTTACTTGATTGGGTTGTGATAGGTTGTATGTTTCTAGAAATTTACCTCTTTTTCCTGGGTTATCAAATTTGTCCGCATGTTATTGTTTATGACAGTTCCTTGTGGTCCCTTGTATTTTTTTTTTTTTTTTTTTGATTTATTTTTTAAAAAAATTTATTGTTGTTGTATTACATTCACCCCTTTTTGCCCCTTGTATTTTCAAGGCATTCATTATACTGTTTCCTCTTTCTTTTTTATTTTTTAAGGCTTAAAATGTATTTTAATAACGATGCTGCATTACTTCAGTTTACATCTTCTTTCCTGCAACTTCACGCTTACTAGAGCTTTCTAGGGAGTGATTTTGTGTGTGTGAATGTGCTGCTTGTGGTGAGCAGCTTCCAAGGGAGTTACCCCTTGGCCATCCAGTCCCCTTTTACTTGTCTCAGGTGCTATCCCAGGCACACAAGGTGCCCAGGTGGGCTCCAGGAGCTTGGAGAGCCAATCCTTATGCACTCCTGCCTGGGGAGCCGGAAAGCAATTACTGGTGAGATGGGAGTCCTTATGAGGCCCCTGCACGTCTCAGGGACTGACCCTAGATACCTTCGTAAGACCCCAGCTCACAAGGGGGTACTCTGTTGCCCAAGTCAAAGGGAGGAAATGCCACTTGTCTTTGGTGTTTTAGTGAATTGCCTCAACACTCATCAAGCCCTATAAATATGAGATGGAATGGAGGAATACTGAAGAAAGAAACAAACTGAAATGGCTGGCATAAACCAGCTGAAGATCTTCCTTATCCTGCCAGCACACCCTGTGGAATTTATTTCAAGGGTACCGCTGCTCCTGACCTTGTAATGATGGTGCCATTTTCCCCAACTTGGATGTGCTCTCCACAACTTAGCTCGTGGCCTTCCCATGCAGAGTGAGAATGAAGGGTTGTCCTTCAGGCTCCACATGCTGAGTGCCAGGAATGGGCAGCGGGAGGCTGACTCGCAGCAAAATCCATTGCAAACAGTTTTGTGTAAGGGGAAGAAGATCTGACCAGTGGCACAAGGCCAAAGGCCCAGTTCTTTGTTCCCAAAGGTCTTTTACTGAAAGGGGTAAACTTGGGAGTCAGATAGCTTGTGTTCAGTGCTAATCAATGCTAATTACAGGGAAGTGGAAAAACAAGTGAGGAGGCAGGGAGTTCTCACTCAGGCCAGGATGTGGATTTAAATGTAAAATAGTTCCTCAGTTGATACAACAAAGGTTCAGGCTAGGTGAGCGAACAGGCCAGGCTTCATAGTAACTAAAGTATTTACCCATGATCTAGTCCCCTTTCCCTCCAGGGCCACTGGCTTTACATGGAAACATGTACATACCCAGCATTCCCGGTCTTTCAGTTTGGACTTACAGGTTTAGCCTTGCCCACTCAGGACTCCAAGTTTCTATGTTTTTCCCAGGTGGGCCACACCACAACATTACTAGCCAACAGAGAGATGCAAATTAAAAACACAATGAGATACCACCTCACACATGTCAGAATGGCCATCATTAACAAGTCAACAAACAAGTGCTGGAAAGGATATGGAGAAAAGGGAACCGTAGTGCATTGTTGGTGGGAATCCAGACTGGTGCTGCCACTGTGGAAAACAGTATGGAATTTCCTCAAGAAACTAAAAATGGAATTGCCCTTTCATCCAGTTACTCCATTGATAAGATTATACCCAAAGAATCCTGAAACACCAATTCCAAAGAATCTATGCAACCCTATGTTTATAGCAGCACTATTTACAATAGCCAAATGCTGGAAATAGCCTGAGTGGCCATCAGTGGATGAATGGGTCAAACACTGGTACATTTACACAATGGAATAGTTCACAACAGAAAGAAAGAAGGAACTCCTACCTTTTGCAACAGCTTGGATGGAACTGGACAGCATTATGCTTAGTGAAATAAGCTAGGTGGCAAAAGACAAATACCATATGGTTTTACCTATTACAGGAAACTAATGAACAAAAAACAAGCAAAATGGAACCAGAAGCATGGAAATAAGGAACAGACTGTCAGTGACCAGAGGGGCATGGGGAGAAGGAGAAGGGGGGAAAGGAGGAAAAGGGTTTAGTCAAGGAACTAGTACAGATGATTCATGGGCATGGACAACAGGGTGGGGATTGACTGGGGGAGAGGGGATGGGGTGGATGGGGCAGGGAAGAACAATGGGGAGAAAATGGGACAAGTATAATAGAACAACAATTAAAAAAAAAAAAAAAGAAACACCAATTCATGAGCATAAGAACCAAATGAATAAATAAATCCATCTCAAAAACCAGGTCAAAAGCCTCCTTTTCGGGCCCTCGTTCTCAGCACTAAATAGCTGGGCCCAATGAAGAATGATTGACTCTTGTTTTATGAGAGACTATCCTCAGGACTAGAAGATTACTGGAGGTGCCCCGAAGGAGCAGAGCCTCCAAGAACTTGAAAGCTGACATGCCATTCTGCTAAGTCTGGACCCTACAACCAAAGGTAACACCAGAACAGGCTGAAGCCTATAAGACTAACTGGGACATCCTGCTCTACAACCACTCCAATCACCTAACAAAAGCTTAATCCCCTACAACTTGCTGCTGGTGTATGATTCATTTCTGTGTACTCAGCCCTTTCCCTCTCTTGAAAAGTAAAATAAAATCTTTGCTTTTTGCATTTGCTATTCACTGGCTACCCTTACATCTTCTAGCACATTCCAGGATGAATTCACAAAAATATTAATGCTATCATTATACAATTTCTGATTTCATTTAAAAAGAAAGAAGGTCAGGAATCAATTGGCAATTGAAGCTCGTGAAGCTTCCAAACTGTCTGATAAGAATAAGGGTTCAGGATTTCTCGTCTCTTATTCACTAGTCTCAAATTCTCCATTCAGCACCTCACATTGTTTTCTCAGGCTGTCTTTGTATCCTTGTTCCTCAGCCTGTGGATGATGGGATTCAAGGTGGGGAGCACAATCATGCAGAACACAGAGAGGAGAACATCCAAAATGGAGGGAGGACAACTCCCTAAATCCTATCAAACAAGCAACAGGTGGCCTCAGTGAGCCCCAGGCACAGCACTAGCAATAGCCAGCCTAGATTCACAGCTTCACTTGCCTGGAAAACTCCACACAGCACAAGTAGCAACCATCTCCAATTGCTTTACAGGCCAAGCAAGGTGGCCCTGGGAAAAATGCAAGGAGAATCTTAAATTGGCTTTATATAGATATCATCAAGAGTGTTACTACCACAGTAGAAAATGTTTTTGATTTACCTACCTTGGGTGAAATCCTCAGGATGTTAGAAAACATACACACATACAAAAGAGTAATTGAAACAAAGCACCCATTATGGGACAATAATGAGCAAAACTAACAACAAGCAAAACAGAACCAAGTATATGAATACAAGGAATAGGCCTTCAGTGGTCAGAGGGAAAGGGGTTGGGGGGAGGGGGGAGGCAGAGGCAAGAAAGGGGAGCAGCTTAGACAAGAACCTAGTATAAAGGAACCATGGACATGGACAACAGGTGGGATTGACTTTGGGGGTAATGGGTGGGGGTGGGGAGGGGGATAGAGGGGAGCAAAAAGGGGATGGATGTAATACAACAACAATAAAATTAAAAAAAAAAAGAAACAAAGCAGATGAGCACAAGATCATTTGTAATATTATTTTTATTTCATTTGTTAATAAAAACCATTATTTCAATCTCAATAATTTCTTAGGCATCTAAAAAGCATAGGAGCTGTGGAATATCACAGAAGGGTTGATTGACACTGTTAGACCCTCAGGATGGCAATGGGAATGTTGCTGCTACATGCAAAAATGCAGTTTAGCCTACTAAGTCATGGCATGGCATCATCCTCCCACCAGTACACAGGTTGTTAGTTACCTCGTAGTGTGAAGGCTAGCAGACGGCCACAGCATGTTCAGAAGACATCACTGTGTGCACGGCTATCTCAACAGATGCAAAATCAGTGTTGCAGAGCATATCCAAAGAAAGAAATGAAGGTGAAGGTGCCATAGCTCAAGAAACTGACAATAGATCTAAGAACTGTGTCAGAGATATAGCAAAAATCTAAAAAAGATAAGTTTCTCAAAAAGAAACACAAGTACATTGGGTTGGAGGTGGATGTCCAGAGTGGTCAGTGTGACAACTAGGAGACTGGAGAAAATAGAATCACATGTGCAACCTGAAACTCCCGGGTATCCTGAAATCCAATAAGGTGAAATTAGCAACTTCAGTTCTGTTCAGGAGAGAGAAAATGGGTTAGATATAGAAATATCTAATATGGCCACTTAAAATGATGTTTCTATATCAATTATATTTGGAAAAAGCTAATAAGGGATTACCTATATCCAGATGTGGATATTGTCTTTCTAAGCATGAATTTCAGTCACACAACATAGTGCTTTATACATAACATTATACACCCACACATATACATATATATATGTATGTATATGTATACATACATACATATAAATATGCATGTACACACAGATATCCTGAGGTATATGGAAGAGATGCAACCAAAATGAAAAATAGAAAGGTACAATAAAAACAATGAAGTACCAGCCACTGTAGAAAACAGTATGGAATTTCCTCAAAAACCTAAAAATGGAACTGCCTTTTGACCCAGTGATTCTACTGCTAGGTCTATACCCAAAGAACCTTGAAACACCAATTCAGAAGAATGTATGCATCCCTATGTTCATAGCAGCACTATTCTCAATAGCAAAGTACTAGGAACAGCCTAAGTGCCCATTAGTGGATGAATGGATCCAAAAAATGTGGTACATTTACACAATGGAATACTATGTAGCAGAAAGAAGGAACTCCTACCTTTTACAATAGCATGATTGGAACTGGGAAGTGTCATGCTTAGTAAAATAAGCCAGGTGGCAAAAGACAAATACCATATGGAGACTAATATAGGAGACTAGTGAATGGAACAAACAGATGAGAAGAATAGAACCAGAGACATGGAACAAAAAAGGAGCAGAATGACAGTGATCAGAGGTGACAGGGGAGAGGGGAGGATGAGAAGCAAGAAGAGCAGTGGGAGGGTTTAGATGAGGAGCTAATGGGAAAGATTCATGGACATGGACAAGGAGGTGGGGATTGACAGTGAGAGAGCATGGGGGGAAAATGAAACAATTGTGAGACAGTAATAATGAATAAATAAAAATATTAAAAAGCAACAAAGTGATCATCAAAGAAAAAGAAAAAACAAACACATGTAAAGACAAAAGAATATTAATATTGTGGGAACCCAGATTTCAGTTATGTGGGAACCAGGATATGCTATAACCAGGCCAGATAAAATGAACGATGCAGAAAATAACAACCGTCTGTTCTCTCTGGGAGACCAGAAATTTTAAACAAAGCATCTAGGCACATCCTATATGGTTTTTAGGGACACTCCAACAACCTCACCAATCAGGAATTAACAACTAGATGCCACCCCAATAAGGGCCAATAGAAGTCAGATACATCACCCTTACCTGAACTCTGTGATTGTGGTCACCAGAACTATGCTCCATTGCACTGTGACAGTAGTAACCAGGGCCCTGTAACCATAGTAACTGGGCCTATTTTTCAGCTTAAAAGCACAACTCCACCCCTGTAGGGTGGGCTGATTCCTATAGTCAGCTCCAGCCTGATTTCTAGAGTCAGCTTTTCCCCCACTTTCCTCTAAGAAACTTTCTTGCTTCTCTTACTGGTGTTTCTGACTCTTTGCTGTGCCCCTGCATTCCTTTCCTCACCAAGACTGACATTTTTGGTACCAAAACCAGGGAAGGGGTGCCTCCCTGTCCCCTGGTCATCAGCCCTGTGGGACTGGGACCCCCTTTGACCCATTGGTAGGACTGGAACAGGGAGCACTGCCACAACTCCATAGGATCTGGGCCATCTCAGCTTTGCCATTGCCCAAGCCTACAGACACAACACCAGTCACTGCTAATCCACAGGTCAGTGTCAAACCTATCAGGGCATCTGCTCTCTTCAGTCTTGGCCTCAAGCCCTGCTGACTCAGGGTGGCCCTCTCAGAAACCCTAGTGCTAGGTCAGCAGTCCTCTCTAGCACAATGGAGGATCATTCCTCCTGCCCAGATGGGCCTTGATCAGGGTGCCAGTTTCTTGGTTGGCTCTCACCATCTCCCTCCCTCAGACTGTTGTGGGGATCCAGGGATGCCTGTCTCCCCTTCTCGGCCCTCAGTTCACTTGTTTGGCCCTCACCCTCACCTCCATTATGGGCTTAGGTCAGCCACTTCCACCTGAAAACTCTCCACTTGGTTGTCTAGTAAGAACTTAAAAGCCCTTGATTTAGAATATGCTGTCAAGCCAAAAAAACTAATTTGTCTCTCTATGGTTGCCTGGCCCAAATACAAGCTGGACAACCAAAGTCAATGGCCTGAAAGTGGAATATTTGATTATGAGGTCTTTTTAGAACTCAACAACTTCCTCCAATGCAGTGGCAAAAGGTCTGAGATGCCCTATATCCAAACTTTCTGGGCTCTTCCCAGATGCCCTTCTGTCCGTCAGTCCTGTACCTCTTCAAATTCTACTCAACGAAAATCCCCCTCATAGATGTCCTACTCCACCTCTTAGCTGTGCTCCCCCACTTCCTCTCCTTCCTTCATAGACTTGGATCTAGCTGATCACCCTCCCCACTTTGCCAACCAGGTGGAGCCAAACTTCACTGGGTCCTCTCACCAGCCTCACTCTAATTCAGTGTTGTCCCTGCTGCCCCACCATCATCCTCTTCTATCCCTTCCTCTGATATTTAACCCCTTCTCTTCTGCCATCCCCTCATCACACTCCTTTGAAAGCTCAAACTACTTCTCAACCAATCTTGCCTTTTAGGGAAGTAGCAGGATGGGAAGGAATCATGAGAGTCCATGTACCCTTCTTCCTCTCAGATCAGGCCCTAATTGAACAGCATCTCAGGTCCTTTTCAGTCACCTGTACTAAATTCACCAAGGAATTCCAGTATCTCACTGTTTCTGACTTAACCAGGTAGGGTCTCTATGCCATTCTCTCTTCCTGTCTGTCTGCTGAGGAAAGCGCACATATTGGGCTGGCAGTCCAGGTGCATGCCAGCACCCTAAACAGGCAGGACCCTAGCAATAGCCCCATAGATGCCACAGCAGGGAATCAGTGAAAACCCTACTGCCTGGCCAGCCAGATTAAGGGAAGCCCTCTAGCATTTCACTAACCCAAATCCTGAGTCCCAAGAGGGCATCCTTCTTCTCCATTACATCTTTATTTCCCAGCCAGCTCCCCAATATATGCTGCAAACTCCAAAACACAGGGACAGGCCCTCAAACCAGTCAATTAGTTAATCAAGGTCTTCCAACAATCAAGACGAGGAGCCTGCCCACTTGCAAACTCAGGCTTTCCAATTACTAGCTTCTGCTCTAAAAATGTCCAGCAAACCTAACCCATCAAAAGGCACAAGTCAGACCCCTCCAGGGGACTGCTTCAAGTGCAGCAAGCCTGGACCTTGGGCTAAGCAGTGCTCAGATCCATAAGTCTCTCCAGGACCATGCCCACTATACAAACTACATGTTCAACTGTTCCTGGGAACACTCAAAGCACACTATATATGGTTACCCAGCCTGAATAGACCCTTACTTTGGCCTCTCAGAGCTTCTAGGACTTGTGGTGGAGGACTAAGGCTGCCCAGAGACTGCATGGGCCTTCAGGCCTATCTTCAGGACAGAGCTGTGGGTAACTACTTTAATAGCAAGTAAGCCAATATCTTTTCTAATATGCTGTGCCATTTATTAATTCCTAAATCTTGATTGTGGACAATGACATAATCTTGCAATTGTCACTACTCCCCTCCTTCCAATGAAATCTGAAATGAGTGCTCAGGCTCTGCCTAGGCTCCGAAGACAAAAGGGGCACTCCCTCCCTCCAGCCCAAGTTCTCAGGTGTCCTATGTGAGTAGGGGCTTCATGGAGGTGTGTGGGGTAAATCCCTAAGATGTGCAGGGGCCTCATAGAATACTCCCATCACTGTAATGTAACTGGCTCATCCAGGAATGTGCAAAATAAGGGCTGGTTATCAAGCCAAGTGGCCATCAAATCCCCAAGGCCATGCTTTTAATCACTATTCCCTAATCAGAGGTGATTCTATTCCTTACCTGCCTAACTCAAGCCTTGCTGCTGTTTCCATGTTAACTAAGATCAAGGGTATGAAGAAGGTAAATCTCACCCCTTCCCTCCATAAACAAAGTTAATCTAAGAGGAACTGTGTATATTACAGAAAGGCTCTAAAATATTTTTTCTTATATCTGCTTAAAAGTCATGGTTCTATTTAATATAATAATTGTGTGTCATGACATGTTGCTTAAATACTTAACTTTCCAAAAATCTTTATCTCTTAATGCTAAGAACTGAAGTTTTGTGAGCCCATATTAATGTCACATACCTTTTATTATCACTTTACATAGTTAAATATCATTTCATAATATATATTCATTGGTTAACAAAATTTCTAGGTTTTAAAATTTGAAGAACTTCACCTCATAGCTTTTGGATATTTCAAAGGGTCCTTGAAATGTCTCAAGGATTTATTCTTCTCTTTGTACCAAAAAGAAAATATTGATACTAATCAGGCTCAATACATTGAAAATGCATAGAAAGTTTTTTCTTTGAAACTTTTGTCAAGAAAAGGCTGTAACTTGTAGACCTAAGAACTACTAGGTCCTGGGAACAATAGAATAATTAATTTATTACTCAAACTATTTTATATGAAAATAGCCCCTGCTATTTCCTTGGCCCATAAAGAACAAAGGCTAGTCCACTCAGACTCACCCCCAACCCCATTTCCAAACCACAGACAGTGGGAGACTTTGACTTTCTTCCATTCTGCAACATTCTCAGAATAGAACCCACACCCCTTCCCATAGCTCAGGAGCTCTGCCTTGGTCTGCAGCCACATCTCCTGTAGCCCTCACTCCAGCTCACTGAGCTCAGGCTGCCTGGAGCTGTGCTGCTCCCTCTGTCTGGAGCTCTCTTCCTCCAGCTCTTTACAGTCTGACTTGTGCAAAGGGAAAGCCCTCCTGAGATGACACTGGCCTAGAGGTCAGGAGAGGTAGTTCCTGCTGATGTGATATAGCACCCAGGCTGTGGGCTGCAGGACAATACAGACCTCTTCCTGCTTCACCTCCTGCTGTGCCTTGGGTCTGGAACACACCCAGCATGCTGTGCGCTGGCTTTTTCCCTGCAAAACCGCTTGTGTTACTGTTGGGAGTCCCCCTAATAAAGCCCAAGTACTACATCACTTCTCAAACTACAGGGTGCTCTGTCACAATTCTATGCAGAGAATGAAAACCATAGTATCCAGTACAACTTTCTGGAGCATGAAGTTTATTACAAAACTTGGAAAAATCAAGAACTTTAATAAGATCCCCAGAAATAAGCCAAGGGGAGCAGGGGAGAGACCCAGGAAACATAGTCCAGTCTCTGAAGTTTCATTTAGGTGGGGGCCTAATGGTGGACCCGCAGCAAGGGCAGCCTCTCATCCTGACCCCCAGGGAGCTCCAGGCCATCCTCCAAGCTCAGCAGATATTTTGGATAAGCTGCTTCTGAAGTCATAGAGATGCCAGATGCCCTCCTGAAGTGAATCCTGTGCAGAAAACACTGGGGCAGTTTGTGCATGTTCATTGTCTGCTGGACAAACTTCTCTCACCTGCACACTCAGCATGGGTTTCTGGCCCTGGACTCACCCACAGCTGTTTGTGTCCCACCTCTAGCTCATCTCCTAAATCTCATGGCCTACCTTGCTGGAGTTCAGGAACCTTCTAGTCCGGCATTTAAAATGGGACCCTGGCTGTTGTGGCTCAGTGTGTTGGGCATCATCCCACAAGCCAAAGGGTTACTGATTCCTGGTCAGAGCACATGCCTGACCAGGTCCCTGGTTGGGGACCTGCAAGAGGCAACAGATTGATATTTCTCTCCCCTTCTTCTTCCAGGGAGTGCAGATTGAGGATGGCCCTGCCTCAGCCATCCACAATTTAAAGAATTATATGAGCTTGACTCTTGTTTTTGTGTGATGCTTATTATTTGTGGATGGCCAACAGTATATGCATGTTAAGGAAAATTTAAGGACTCTCCAAGCTACTCCCTGCCGGCCATGGCTGGAGCCAGAGGGAGAGCCTGGGGTCCCATCATCTGGCTGTGCAGGTTGTAGGTAACTGCTGGTACAGCTGTGGCTGTAGGTGTGGTGGAGCCCTCAGAGCCATGTTGCAGGGCTGGGCTCGGGGGTGGGGGGGTGCTTCTGGACTTTGGGCCTGGTATGGGAGTGGTTGCCCTTGAGGCCAGGCCACCTGGGGGGATGCTTATCATTGAATCCAGGCTGGCTTGGAGAATGGCCATCCTTGACCACAGGCAGCTTCAAGAAATGGTTAGCCTTGCTTCCATGGCCATACTCATTTCCAGGCTGGGTGAGGGAACAATCATTCTTGTTCCTCGGCTACGTGGGGGGAGTGTTGGTCATGGGACTCAATGTCCTTATTTCCATGTTGCCTGGGGCAAGGGCCATCCTCATTTTCTGACTGGGTGAGGGAATGATCATTCTTGGTCCTGGGATGGGGAGGGGACTGGCAAACTTACTCGATTTTGACCCTAATGCCTGAACCCCCTGCACTTTAGAAAGTGTATTGTTGGAGTAAGAGGAGAAGCAGGGCCTTACCTTGATGGTGCTGCCCTTCATTTTACTTTCTATGTTATGCAGAATCATGTATTTGTCCATATTATTGTATGTTCTTTCTGACACTGACTCCTCTATCTCTTCCTTCTGAAATCCAAGATTTTCCATTATTTTGGTGACCTGGGGGTCAACGTCACCCCAGGGTGGTTCGCTATATGGCCTTAGTTCCTCCTGACTCTGGTGGATCCATGCATCTTTCATGATATCGTCCACCATTGTTCTTTGGTTGGGGTCAACTCTCAGTAATTTTTTTAACAGTACTTGACATTCTAAAGACAGGAAGGGCAGGTACAAGGAACTGTCCACTCACTGTCTGCTGATTCTGCCCCTTAAAGTTCTCCCCAACAAATGGCAGCTTCCCCATCACCATTCTGTGGAGGATGACCCCCAGGCTCTAGGTGTCCTCCTTTGGGTCAACATAGGGCTGATACTGCAGGATCTCTGGGGCCATATTGGCCCCAGAAGGTGCCCCAGAAGGTGTGCAGTTTCTGGTCTGAAAATATTGTGCTAAACCCAAAGTCTGCCAGTTTGATGTTACGATCACCATCTGGAAAAATGTTTTCTCGTTTCAAGTCCTGGTGCTGATCCTTCCTGTGGCAGTACTGAACCGCTGAGATTATTTGCCCGAACATGGCCTGCGCTTCCTCCTCTGTGTTGGGGTCATAGCGCTCAAGATAGTCAAGTAAGTGCCCTCCTCTCATGGGCTCCATGAAAATAACAGTTTGGCCCTGGGTGACAATCACCTCAACCAACGTGATGTTCAGTTGACTTAAGCTCTTCAGACAATGAGCTTCTCGAAAAACTTCAGAGAAGCACCGTCTACTGATGATCTTCACTGCCAACTCCGTGCCGTCAAAATGTGCCAGGCCAACTTCACCTCAGCAAAGGGTCCCTTGCCGATGGTGCTCAGCAGCACATAGCCACCTATATGGCACTCTTCGTTGACAGAGATGGCTGCAAAGTTTCTAGACATGGTGACCTCAAAATAAAAAAATAAAAATAAATAAATAATTGAGAAAAATAAAATAACAAAATAAGTAAAATTAAATTAAAATAAAGCTCTGACTGGAAGGTGCCAGCCTGCAAACCCAATGGTCGCTGGTTCGATTCCCAGTCAGGGCACATAACCAGGTTGCAAGCCAGATCTCCAGCCAGATCTGTAGCTGGAGGCAGGTGAAAGGCAACCATACATTGATGTCTCTCTCCCTCTCTGCCTCTCTCCCTTCCCCTCTCTCTACAAATAATAAAATCTTTAAGTAAATAAAGAAAATAAAATGGAGAAAAAAATTAAAATAAAAACTAAATAAAAAGAAAATTAAAATTAAAATAACATAATAAATAAAAACAAAAAGTTGTGAAAATTTAAAAACTGGAAAGTATTTTTTAATTATGGGAAAATATCAAAATGAAAAAAAGAACAAAACAAAGCAAAATGAAAAAACAAGTGAACTTGTCCAAGTCCAACAGGTCACCACAATTAGCTTCCTGGGCTCTCAGGAACAGAGGCCTCAGTCCCACCAGGAGCTTATGTAGGATTGGGTGTGACCCATCACAATGGCATCATATGAGGTCAGAGCAAAGAAGTGGATCAATCCCAGCTGGGGACAAACCACTGTGGTTTTCACAATTTTTGGTCTCATAAGAGTTTTATTCTGGAAAAATATATATGACCTCCCTCTCTCTAAGATTTCTCCATGTGGAGAGTAAAGAGTGATAGTCACTTTGTTATAAATTAAATTCTGTAAGATGCAAAAAATAAAAATAAAAAGAAAAATAAAAAGCTTGGCTTAGTCTCATATTCTGGGTCTCAATTCAAATACCACCTGCTTAGAGAGGGCTTGCCTGATCCCTTTACTCCTCCCTGCCTCACCCAGCCCATCACGTGTGTCATCCTCACAGCACTGAC
Organism: Noctilio leporinus; assembly: GCA_004026585.1. Classification (NCBI taxonomy): domain Eukaryota; kingdom Metazoa; phylum Chordata; class Mammalia; order Chiroptera; family Noctilionidae; genus Noctilio; species Noctilio leporinus. The sequence goes on from PVIW01008932.1 coordinate 39,225, forward strand.
CACAGAGCACCTGGTTTTTCTTCACCATCAGTGCTTCCCACAAAGAGGTAAGTGTGACCTCAGTGGTCACTGGTCCAGCACAGTGAATGGCAACAAAGTAAGTGTTTGATAAATGTTTGTTCTCTGGATTAATAGAAGAGCCTGGGGAGACAAAAAATATGGTCAATTATTTATTTAATCAAAGTGATTTGTAAATTATCTTTAAAATTTATGCTTGTCCTCACTCAGCTTTGGGGGCAGATGAAACAGAAAGGAGGGAGGCTAAAGTCAGGGTTTCCTGGTATGTGCACTTGGTGAGCATCTTTAGAGGGAGTAGCCTGTGAGGTTTTCCCTCTACAACACTTTAGTTTGTTCATTTTTATCTACATTTGTGAAACTCAGTCCCTAAGGATGACAGTCCCTGTTGTTGAGCTTATTGGGACTAAAATGGGATCATTTCATCAGTTCCAGACCGAAGTTTACAAGTTACAGTCAAAGTTAGAATAAACTCTTGAAGGAAAAAAGAGAATTTTAATCGAAGCTGCCAGTCTATCAGTTAATTATATCTATTTATAAAAAATGATATAATAGTTACTTAAGAAATACCACCAACAGAACAGAACATTTTCTCTCTCAACAAGTTAAGTATAGGCTCAAAGATAAGTCATTTAATGAAAAATTGTCAAGGTAAAGCCAAGCTTCAAAAGAAAGAAGCAGGTAATCATTTCTTTCAATATTTACATCAATTATATATTTGTGATTATACCCAAATCAGTATATAGCTTTTTAATGTTTTTTTTTTTTTTTAAATCTTGTACTTTGCTTACTTTGGGAGGGAGGTGGGCAGTAAATAATTTTATACTTGTTCTCTAGCGTAGGAAGGATGTGTCTGCTTCACTGCACTGGGCTCTCCCTGAAAGAGGGCTGAGCTCCTGGACCCTTGCAGGGGATCCAGACAGGTCCTGGGAACTGCTCCTTCAGATCTGCCGTTCTTCCTCTGCTCATCATAGCTCTTTGGGATTTTCTTTAACTGCTGCTTCATCTCTGAAACTGCTCGTGCTGCTCAAAGGCCATGCAAGCTGTCCAAGAGCACACACCAGCTTGGTCCTGGTGCTTCCTAGATCATATGCCAGGCTCTGGTTAGATGCTGCACAGGGAGCCCCAGGAGAGGGTGCCCATGTGCAGCCTTTGGACTTGGGATTCTTCTTGTCTCCTCAGACATGGGCTGTGTGAATGCAATGGGGCCATCCACTCACTGGGCACTGAGTGCCCTCACTCATGGTTTCCCTTTCTGTGCCAAAGTTTTCTCAGCTGTTGAACTTATTGTCTTAAGAGATGCCTATCACTTTGCTGGTTGAAAAGATAAAATACAAAGCCCATAGTGAGTGATTTGGAAACTCCTGTCCCTTTATCACCTTGACAACATAGTATTGAACATTATAACATAATAGAAAACAGCTGAAGTGTTAGCAGAGCGGGGATATGACCCTGAGTGGGTCTGCCTAGGGCCAATGGTAGTGTGTGGGTTCTTGATTTCATGCAGGAAAGATTTTACAAAATGAGTCCAGGTGGCTATGAGGGAATGTTGATTAAAGCTGGGGACACTGAAACAAGGAAGGGCTTAGCATAGAAGAGCAACAGGAAACCCTAGGCAGGTGTGGAGAGCAGGACCAATAAAATGGCATTGGTCCCGTCAAGATAACAAAGTATATAAAAGGAAGTGGAGCCACTCATGTCAGCCAAGGTGGCTGTCAGTTGGCCATGGCACTTTGGCTCAAGAGGAAAACTACCTAAGGCAGAGCACACATGATCAGCACAGGCACACCTGGTAAGGACACATCCAAGATATCTGCACATGTGATCAGCACAGCCATGGAAAATAAAAACAAAACAGCCATGCCTGCAGAGAGGAACCAGCCACAGACAGGTTTCTGAGGAAGTTCTCCACTTGCCCTCAGGGGTGCCAAGCAGAACAGCCATGTACCACCCATAGGCTCCATGGAAAATTCACCACTTGCCATCAAGGGTGTCAGAACACATCCAGAGACCCTGAAGGGTGGAGTACAGCATTTTCAAGGTATAACTGAGGCAGGCTCCAGACCACTGCTGAGACAGGTAAGCTCCACACACCAGAAGGCTGCTCCACACCATGTTGTTCAGCTCCCAGAGGCTCTGCCCTGTTGGACTGAGGACTTTGGCTTCCCTGTTGCCTGCCTGGCTCTGGATATCCTTCCTTGCAAGATGCTGACAATGACCTTGCCTACAATGATGCATGCTGTCTCCCAGACCTGCAGACTGAGACTCCGGGATCAGGTTTGTTACCCCCAACGATTGCTGTGTGTGTATGTTATAATTCACTTACTGTTAGAGTGCGAGCAGGATATTAATGCACGTTGATATTCTACTTTGATTGAACCTGCATTCAATAAAAGCTGAGTGAGTAGCATAGTTACTATGTGTGACTCTTGTCTACTCTTTAACCCCAGGCTGCTCAGCACACAGCTAGCCAAGCTGCTGCCCAGCTGACTAATAGAGACTATGTCACAAATCCATGGTGGTGACAGCAGGCTGCCTTAGCTCAATTGGAAGTTGGAGAATAAGAGGCCTTAGGGGACAGGTTCAGGGTATCAGAGGGGGACAACCTGCCAGCTGCCTGTTGCCTTAGCGTTTAGGAGACGCGTGCCTGTGCCTATGAAGAAAGAAGTGGTGGGAGAAGAAGGGACAGGGAATAGTGCAGGCTGTTCACCAAAGGGAGAGCGCAGGCTGGATTCTTTGTCAAAGCTTTTATCTCTTTCCCGCAGGTGGGAATCTTAGGGGAGTCTCAGGGAAGGATTTCAGTAGAATAGTCACTAGTTTTCCACTTGTGCTTTGTCAGGATCATGGTCTCCACTGATTGGTCAGTAGCAAGGCAGGGGTGTCTTCAGTCATTGCAGTTGGTTCTGGCATCACCCACCTCGATTTTCTTTTTTAGAGATTTTATTATTTTTAGAGAGAGGGAGAAAAATATCAATGTGTGGTGGCCTCTTACACATCCCCAAGTGAGAACCTGGCCCATAACCCAGGCATGTACCTTGTCTAGGAATTGAACAGGTGACCCTTTGGTTTACAGGCCCAGGCATGTACTCTGAGTGGGAATCAAACAGGCAACCCTTTGGTTCAATCCACTGAGCCACACCAGCCATGGCACCCACCTTGTTTTGTTTCTTTTCTGGGCATGGAGTTGGAAACACAACTGAGGCCTAGATGTTATGAAGGCAGAAGGCGAGAGAGAGGCCAGGGCAGAAGCAGTTCCTCTGTGGGTGAGGTCTTTGTTTTCCCAGTTTCCCCTCTGCCAGGCATTGGGAGCCTTCCCCCAGGTGACCACCTTGCTGTAAACTGTGCAGCCATTGCAGCCACTGTGTTCAGCTATCCATCTCATTTCTCTACTGCACTCACCAAAGATTTTTCGTAGCTTCTCACTATCCTGTCTCAGAACCAGTGAATTACTCTGGGCAGGGCATCCTAAACAGAGGCTAAGATACTACAAAGAAGTTTCTTTCCAGCACTTGGCTATTATAAATAGTGCTGCTATGAACATAGGTGTACATAGGTTCTTATGAATTGGTGTTTCAGGATTCTTTGGGTATAGTCCCAGCAGTGGAATCGCTGGATCAAAAGGCAGTTCCATTTTTAGTTTTTTGAGGAAACCCCATACTGTTTTCCACAGTGGCTATACCAGCATGCATTCCCACCAACAGTGCACAAGGGTGCCCTTTGCCCCACGTCCTCGCCAACACTTGTTGTTTGTTGATGATTGCCATTCTGACAGGTGTGAGGTGGCATCTTATTGTGGTTTTAATTTGCATCTCTCTAATGACTAGTGATGTTGAGCAGTCTTTCATCAAAAAACTTCGGTACATTTACACAATGGAATACTATACAGCAGAAAGAAAGAACTCCTACCCTTTGCAACAATGTGGATGGAATTGGAGAGTATTATGCTTAGTGAAATAAGCCAGTCAGTGAAGGACAAATACCATATGATCTCACCCATTACAGGACAATAATGAACAAAACTAACAACAAGCAAAACAGATCCAAATATATGAATACAGTGAATAGGTCTCCAGTGGTCAGGGGGAAGGGGGTTTGGGGGAGAGGGGAGGAAGAGGCAAGGAAGGGGAGCAGTTTAGGCAAGAACCTAGTATAAAGGAACCATGGACATGGGCAACAGGTGGGATTGACTTTGGGGGGAATGGTTGCATGGGGAGGGGGACAGAGGGGAGCAAAAAGGGGATGGATGTAATACAACAATAATAAAATTAAATTAAAAAAAAGAAGTTGCTTTCCATTTAAAAAGAAATGACTTTTCCATGGCTAAAGGGTTGTCTCTAGCTTTTGACAGGTCACCTTGAGTGTTTGGCTGGTGGAGGGTCTCCACTTGAAAGAAAGCTGCTCAGCCCTGGCCATCCCCTCTCTGTTGGTTGGAGCATCGTCCCTTAAGGGTCACCAGTTGTTTGGTTCTGGTCATCGCATGGTTGTGAGCTCACTCTTGCATCAATGCTTCTCTCTCTCCTTCCCTCCCCTCTCTTGAATGAGAATAAAATAAACCTTTCCTTTTTTTAAAGACTGCAGATCAGGGTACCACCAATTATTTACTGAACAACCACTGAGTGCAAACTATGTTACACTCTACATGCTAAGGAAAATATCTTTGTTTTCAAGGAAAGGCACACTTGAAAGGATGAATGCAAATGGACATGCTCATTTTTTCAGTCACTTATACAAGCACAATGCAAATAGACAGGCTTGGGGCATATAGAGGGAGCTTGTTACAAGTCTACAAATGGGCACATCTTTGCATCCAGGTACTGGTTCTGTAAATGGTCTCAGAGTCCCCTGCATATAAAAATGACATCAAAATCCTGCAGGACTGTGGAAACAAAGTAGGATGCATTATTTGTTTAGAAGAGTATCTCCATTTGATACTGATCAGGCTGCATCTATGTTCTTGTCTAACCTGCTACCCGTTGACTATTCTCATAATGACATGCTAGGGCCATCTTCTACTGCTCACCAAAAAGTCTCCAGGGAGCAGTGTGGTCTGGTGGAGGAGCAGCATTTGAGGCAGATGGGCCTGGATTTGAGTCCAGCCTCACCACTTACTTACAGTCCTCTCTGCAGGTAAATGACTAGCCTTACTTCCACTTATTTCTCTAAAATGAAAATAATGATGTTGAATTCATATAGTTTTGTAGGGGGAAAGAGATCAAGGGTAAAACAACATTTGTAGAAAGCCTGAAAAGAGTATTGCTCAAAGAAGCTTGATTTATTTTGCTATTTTCCTCCGTTTGAATTAAAGCATATGTGTCAGTGAATGAAGGACATGAGGACTTTTAGTAAGTGTGATTTCTTCCTCCTATGAGTTGTGCACATTGCATTTCAAGTTCATTTTAGTTACATGGCAACTATACACAGTCACATGTATCTCTTGTGTTGTTAAATGCTTTCATCACATTGCACATTGGTCATTTATTCAACCAAACTAGATATTATCTCTCCAGCTGAATGAAAGGTCTTGTGCATGAGACTTGTACAAATCTTCTATGGGTGCATTTTCAGTGTTCTTAAAGTGTTCAATGTATGTTTTTCTAGTGACTAATTTGAAAACACGCTATATGCCTGTTAACAAACCATGACACCTATCTACTCATTTGCAAGGTTTAGAGACAGACACTGCAGTGGACAGGTATCTACTGAAGGCCCAGTGTATACAAGATGCAGGAACTTTACACAGCAATTCTTCCAGTCTCATAGGCTACCATGTCATGATCTTACTCATTTTAGCTTTCCTAGATGGAGCATTGTGTCCTCTTGCACATAAAAATATTCTGTGTATATTTGGTGCAAAAAAGAATAAATAACATGAAGGACGGAGGAAGAGAAACACTTGAGGATAGCTCCATGAACTCAGTGGATGCACACACAGTCAAGAGGAAAATATGGTCACAGATGATCTGAGCAGCTCAGGAAGTCTGGGTCTTATGAAGCTCTTTCACCTTGGGGGAGGGGTGGTACTGATAATAAAAAATATTTTAAATAAAGATGAATAAAAGAATAATGGCATATGTTATTGATGATTTCTCTACATATTCAACAAATTTTTTTGAGTGCCTCTTATGTGTCATACACAAAATTTGTACTTTAATAAGTACTTTAATAAGAACCAACTTACACCATACACCAGAATAAACTCAAGATGGATAAAGGACTTACACATAAGTAGTGCCACCATAAAGGTCCTGGAGAAAAATACAGGCAGTAAAATTCTTGATATCCTATGCCAAAACATGTTTACTGAAACTTTACCATGGGCAAAGGAAATAAAAGAACAAATCAACAAATGGGACTATATCAAATTGAAAAGCTTCTGTTCAGCTAAAGAAAACACCAGCAAAATTCAAAGGGAACCAACTGTATGGGAAAACATGATTGCCAATGATACCTCAGACAAGGGTTTGATTTCCAAAATACACAGAGAACTAATGCGACTCAGCATCAGGGATGCAGACAGCCCAATTAAAAAATGGGCAAAAGACCTGAACAGACAACTCACTGAGGAAGACATATAAAGGGCCATATAAAGACATATATATGAAAGAATGCTCAACATCACTAGTCATCAGAGAGATGCAAATTAAAACCACAATAAGATACCACCTCACACCTGTCAGAATGGCAATCATCAACAAATCAACAAACAAGTGTTGGCAAGGATGCAGGGCAAAGGGAACCCTCATACACTGTTGGTGGGAATGCATTCTGGTGCAGCCACTGTGGAAAACAGTATGGGGTTTCCTCAAAAAACTAAAAATGGAACTGCCTTTTGATCCAGCGATTCCACTACTTGGACTATACCCAATGAATCCTGAAACACCAATTCATAAGAACCTATGTACACCTATGTTTATAGCAGCATTATTTACAATAGCCAAATGCTGGAAACAGCCTAAGTGCCTATCAGTGGATGATTGGATCAAAAAACTTTGGTACATTTACACAATGGAATACTACACAGCAGAATGAAAGAAGGAACACCTAACCTTTACGACATGGATGGAACTAGAAAGTATTATGCTCAGTGAAATAAGCCAGTTAGTGAAGGACAAATACCATATGATCTCACCCATTACAGGACAATAATGAACAAAACAAACAACAAGCAAAACAGAACCAAATATATGAATACAGTGAATAGGCCTTCAGTGATCAGGGGGAAGAGGGTTGGGGGGAGGGGGGAGGAAGAGACAAAAAAGGGGAGCAGTTTTGACAAGAACCTAGTATGGAAGAACCATGGACATGGACAACATGTGGGATTGACTTTTGGGGGAGTGGGTAGGTGGGGAAGAGGAGAGAGGGGAGCACAACAACTGCAGAAAGCTACACATTCTCCAAAACCATGCTGCAGCCCGGACCCTGTAATTCCTTCCTTCAACTGGGCCTTCCATTGCCCCTCCATTGCAGCCCACACTGCTTGTCTTCCCCCACTGGCTGGAATGGCTCCAGCCACCACCTACGAAGACAGTGAGGCATCCTCCACACGCATAGCCAAGCCTTACTTCAACTTGACAACAGATATTTGCCTAAATGCAGAGTCCCACTTATTTCCTCTGCAGAAATAAGGCCTGTCTCTGTCTGCCAAACTGAACAGGCACTTGCATTCTTGCTTACATTTTTCCTAAACTCACCTTTGTCCACAACAGCATACCCCTTGTTTAGCCTCACAATTCTCAGTCGTCAAAAGGGGGGCCCCTCACTGTACTCACAGTAATATGCTTTGGGGCCAGCACTGGGGGCATTTTACACTCCATTTTCATGGTCTGCCAGCTTTCTTTAGAAATAACCCCCAAAATAATTGACTTAGTTAACCAAATGAATACCCTAAAGGAACAAACCACCTCATTGGAGGAAGCAGTCCTAAAGGTCAGACTAGCTCTAGACTCACTGACAGCAAACCAAGGAGGAGTCTGTGCCTCACTTCATGACACTGGTGTTTCTGTGTTATCCAAACCCACACAATACACACCCATCTAAGGGGCATAGTTGACAGGGCTAATAAACTCTATGAGGAGGGGCATCAGGAGGATGTCATTGGTGGGACTTTAAAACCAATATCTGGTCCCATTTTCCTGGCTGACTCCTTTTCTTGGCCCTGTCACAGCTTTCCACTTTATCCTCGCTTTTGGGCCATGTCTCCTGCAATACCTCACAGCCATTATCCACAGAGCATTCAGGCTCCAGGGGACTCCCTTCACAAACAACCTCCAGCAACAGCTCTTACCTTTCAGGCTGTCCAGTTCCACCCTTTTCCTCTTCATGACCCTTACCCGGACCCACAGGCAGAAACCACTCTACAGCCATAACCCACAGGAAGTAGCTATAGGAACAGACCTTTGTCCCTACTCCCTAGAACCAGAACTGGGCTAGGCCACTAAGAATAAATCCACCTTAAAACCAGAGTGGGGATGAAAGGACAAAAATGCCCCTTTCAGGCCCTCTTTACCAGCACTAGCTCTGTCTCCCTCTTCCCTCAAGCCTGTCAGACACCATTAATTGCTGTTTCTATGAGTCTCCAGTCCCAGGACTGGAGAGATGACTGGAGAGATGACTGGAAAGTACCCCCTGTGCAAAGGTGTTTTAAAACTTATACCAACAAGACTTACCAGATCTCAGTGCCTGAACCCTGAAGCCAAAGATAACAGCAAAACAAGCTGAAGCTGACATAATCAGTCTGAAACCTCCTGGTTCACAACCAATTGCCATGACTAACCAGCTCCATCCTCCTCCCCTTTATCACCCAATAAAAACGTAAAGCCCCATTCATTTCCCTGCTGGTGAATCTCTTCACATCATCCTGTTCCCTCTTGAAAAATAAATAAAAATGTTGCTGTCTGCATTTTCTTCTCTTTGTGAATTCTTTCACAGCACCACTGGCCAACCTAACACAACCTTTGAGCTGTCATAGGCTTGATAATTTAAGATCTCTGGGGTTATATAGGGGACAGTGCCCCACAGAAAGTGGTCAATTTATATTCAGTGAGTTTTCTACTGAAGCCAGCATCTGCTAGCTTGGTATTGGGCTTTCCGCCTATCCATGTGTTCTTTGGCCTTAGGTCCTGGTTTATGTTTCCCTTCTGGTGGCAGTGCCATATGGCTGGTAATTGGTTGCTGAATCATGGCACAGGCTTCCTCCTTGGTTTTGCAGCCGTATTATCCAGGTATCAAATAAGTGCCCTCCACTCAATTGTTCCATGAAGAGAAAACATTTGTACCAGGTGGCAATCACCTCAAACAACATTGTGAGGGGACTTGGAATCAATGCTTCTGGCACCTGATCTGGACACCACTTTAGGACTTTGGCCAAGATGGAGGTACACATACTTAACCTCTTCGTATAGCATAAGAAGGATTACCACTAAACTCCAAACAGAAAACCAGAAATTTCAGATAATCAAACTTTATGGAAGTCTGACAAGCAAGGATTTAAAGAAGTAATATACATCCAGATAGGTAGGAGGGGCAAGGAGTGGCTGTGGCAGAAAGGCGTGAAGATGTGGTATAGTGGTGGCAAGGCACAGGCAGCAGCAGCAGCTGGCCAAACAGCTGGTCCCATATTCACATGTGACAGATAAAAGCCAGTAGGGTTACCTGGGAAGTAATCCCAGTCCCAGGCCTGATTACAAAACTCTCAGGTCCTGCACTGGGAAAATAAAGCCTCATTGATTATGGCTGTGAAAACCCGTGGGGATTGGGGCAACAGAAGAAAACTGCCTATCTCTCAGAAGAGTCTGTTTAGAGGGCCCCCATGGTCCTAGAACATATGCAAATCCACCACTCTGGGAACCACAGCTAAGGCAAAAGCTAGAGAGACACCAATTGCATGTGGGAAGTGGGTGAAATGACTGAAAAGGTGATGAGTGCCAAGCAAGTGGCAGTGTTCCTTCTCTGAGCCTCCCTCACATGCAAAGGCACAAAGCAGTGAAACGGGTCACCCAGACCTGATGAATACCTAAGGTTCCACCCTTACAAGGTAACAGGTGCAGCAGCTCTACCTAGGACACAGAGGAAAACACAGGGAGACTGCCCAATTGAGGAGACAAAGAAATATGGCCCAAATGAGAAACAGACCAAAACTCCAGAAAAAGGACTAAGCAAAATGGAGATAGCCAGTCTATCACAATCAGAGTTCCAAACACTGGTGATATGGATGCTCAGAGATATGGCAAACACATAAGGTAAGAAATGAAGGCTACACTAGGTGAAATTAAACACACACATACACACACACACACACACCCAATACTGAAGGGAAGGAAGTCAGAGTTCAAGTCAATGAGTTGGAATATAAGGAAGAAATAAACAGTCAACTAGTACCAAATGAAGAAGCAAGAGTTCAATAAAAATGAAAAGAGAATAAGAAGACTCTGGGGTATGTCCAAAAGTGCCAATGTCTGAATCATAGGAATGCCAGAAGGAGAAGAGGAAGAGCAAGAAATTGAAAATGTATTTGAAAAAAATAATGAAAGAAAACTTCCCTAATTTTGCAAAGGAGATACACATACAAGTCCAGGAAGCACAGAGTCACAAATAAGCTAGAATCAAATCAGGCCACGCCAAGACATAATTGAAATGCCAAAGATTAAAGATAGAGAATCTTAAAAGAAGCAAGAGAAAAGAAGACAGTTACCTACAAAAAGGCTCCTATAAGACTATCAGCTGACTTCTCAAAAGAAACTTTTCAGGCAAGAAGGGACTGGAAAGAAGTATTCAATGTGTGAAAAGCAAGGACCTACAACCAAGAGGACTCTATCCAGCAAAGCTATCATTTAGAATGGAGGGGGCAGATAAAGTGCTTCCCAGACAAGGTCAAGCTAAAGGTGTTCAGCATCACCAAGCCCTTATTCTATGAAATGTTAAAGGGACACATTTAAGAAAAAGAAGATCAAAACAGTAAAATGACAAGAAACTCACAACCAGCAACAAATGAATATAAAATAGAGCAAAGAACTAGAACAGGTACAGAACCATAAATATAGAGATCATATAGCAGGCTATCAGCTGGGCAGTGGAAGGGGGGAAAATGGAGAAAAAGGTCCAGGGATTAAAAAGCATAATTGGTAGTATAAAATAAACAGTGAGATGTTAAGAATAGTATAGCAAATGGAGAAGCCAAAGAACTTACATGCATGACCCATGGACATGAACTAAGAGGTAAAGTTGGCTTCTTCTCTCACATCCCCATTATCTTTGATACCCTTTTGCATCCATCAAAATTATCTATACTTTAGGCAACTTAATCACTTTTCCCCTCTTATTAATAGTCTTATCATATCTACATCCTTATTAAGACTGGCTCATTTGCAGCTGAGGATGTAATTAAGAATGGGGGTTACATTTGAGGGTATGGTTATTTAGCTAGGTTCATATGCAGTCAAAAGTGGAATTAAGGGAGTAAGATATCTTTAAAGGTGTGGTTATTTTGCCTGGACTGGTTCTATTTTAGGAGCAGCTCAATAACAGCATACGAGATAAGATAGAAGGAGTGTCTCTCAATCAGCCAACTGGAGTGAAAGGAGCAACAAATAAAACAAATCCAAAATACACCCAGACAGCCCAAATTAATGACATAAAGAGCAACACATTGAGGAAATCTAGGAGACTGCACCACTGAACCCCACAAATCTCCTACCACAGAAAGGCACTCCACAAAGGCAGGGAGTCAAAGCAGATTAATCCAAGAAACAAAAACAGACACCAAAAATGGGGAGAAAAAGAAACAGTCCATCACCAAAAGAAAAGGAGGAATTATCAGACAGACTGAGAAATGAAATAGAAACAAGCAAGCTATCAGACATGGAATTGAAATAAATTATTATAAGAAAACTCAATGAGCTCAAAGAAAACTACAAAGAACTCCAGGGCAACTACAAGGAACTCACTGAAAATTACACCAGCATTAAAAAGAACACAGAAACCATCAGTAAGAACCAGGAGGAAATGAAGAGCACAATCTCAGAACTGAAGAACACAATAAAAGGAATTCAGTGCAGGTTAGATGAAGCACAGGGCCAGATCAGTGAACTGGAGGACGACAGGGAAAAAATAACCAGACATTGCAACAAAATGAAAAAAGACTGAAAAAGAATGAAAAGGTTTTAAGACAGATACAGGACAACAAGAAATGCAACAATATCCATATCATAGGGGTACCAGAAAAAGAAGAGAAGCAAGGGATAGAAAACATGTTTGAAAAAGTAATGACAGAAAACTTCCCTAAAATGATGAGCAAAAAGTTGACTCAAGTTTCAGATGCACAGAGGCAGAGGCTCCCAATGAAGATCAACCCAAACAGGCCCACTCCAAGACATAATCAAAATGGCAAACTTCAAAGATAAAGAGATAACCCTAAAAGCACTAAGAGACAAGCAGCTAGTAACATATAAAGGAGCTCCAATAAGGTTATCAAATGATTTCTCAACAGAAATAATGCCAGAGGGAATGGCAATAAACACTCCAAGTAATGAAAAACAAAGGCCTGCAACCAAGAATACTCTACTTAGCAAGGCTCTCATTCAACATGGAAGGTGAAATAAGAAGTTTCCCACACAAAAGAAGGTTAAAAGAACACACCTCCACCAAACTGGCACTGCAAGAGATGCTAAAAGACCTGCCTGAAAAAGATGAAGAAACAAAGAGAGACAGAGAGGAATACAGGAACAAAGGGGAAAATGTCAAAGAAGTACCTCTCAATAAAAACCTTGAATGTAAACAGATTAAATGCACCAATAAAAAGGCATAGGGGAGTTGAAAAGATTAAGGAAACAGGATCCACATATATGCTATCTGCAAGAGACCCACCTCAGAACAAAAGATTGACACAAATTCAAAGTGAAGGGATGAAAAAATATATTTCAAGTAAATGGACAATGAAAAAAAGGCTGGGCTAGCAATACTCATATCAGACAAAACAGATTTCACAATGAAGGATAATAAAAAGAGACAAAAAAGGACCTTTCATAATACTTAAGGGAACAATCCATCAAGAAGACATAACCCTTATAAATATATATGCACCCAACCTAGGAGCACCCAAATATATAAGGAAAATCTTGGAGGACTTCAAGAAGGATATAGACAGTAACACACTTATAGCAGGGAATTTTAATACTCCATTATCAACAATGGACAGATCTTCCAAGCAAAAAAATCACTAAGAATAGTGTAGCATTGAACAACACTCTACGTGAAATTAACTTAACTGACATATATGGAACTTTTCACCCTGAAGAAGCAAAATACACATTCTTCTCTAATGCACATGGAACATTCTCAAAGATAGATCACATGGTAGGACACAAAACAAGCCTTTGTGTCCTACACAAAACAAATTCAAGAAAATTGAAATCATACCAAGTATCTTCTCAGATCACAATGGCTTGAAACTGGAAACCAATCTCAAGGGGAAAATCCAAAAACAATACAATTCATGGAGACTGAATAACTTAATGCTATTAAGTAAGGAATAGGTTAATAATGAGATCAAAGAAAAAATCAAAAAGTATCTGGAAACAAATGAAAATGAAATTCACAACACCCCAAAACCATGGGACACAGCAAAGGCAGTCCTCAGGGGGAAATTCATAGCAATCCAGGCCTATCTAAAAAGCCTAGAAGAAACTCATACAAACAACCTAACCACAAACCTTCAAGAACTAGAAGAGCAACAACAAACAAAATCCAGAGCAAGCAGAAGGAAGGAAATTATCAAGACCAGAGCAGAATTAAACCACATAGGACTAAAAGCACAATTCAAGGGATCAACAAATCCAGAAGCTGGTTCTTTGAAAAGATAAACAAAAATGACAAACTATTAACTAGATTCATCAAGAAAAAAAGAAAGAGAACCCATAAAACAAAATCAGAAATGACAGAGAAGTCACAACTGATACCATGAAATATAAAGGAATGTAAGAAATTACTACATACAACTATATGACAAGAAATTTGACAACTTGGGTGAAATGGACAAATTTCTGGAAATGTGTAACATAGCAAAATTGAAGAAGTAATCAAAAATCTCTCAAAGCACAAGAGCCCTGGACCAGATGGCTACACAGGTGAATTTTATGAAACATTTAGGGAAGGACTCACTCCTATCCTCCTCAACCTATTCCAAAAAAACCAAAGAAGAGGGAAGACTCCAAAACTCTTTTTATGAGGCTAGTATTATTCTAATCCCAAAACCAGGTCAAGACCGAAACAAATAAAGAAAACTACAGGCCAATATCTCTGAACATAGATGCAAAAATTCTCAACAAAATATTGGCAAACCGGATCCAGCAATATATTTAAAAAATTATGTACTACTACCAAGTGGGATTCATCCCAGGGGTGCAAGGATGGTTCAATATTTGTAAATCAATAAATGTAATACACCACATAAGCAAACTGAAAGACAAAAACCATATGATCATATCAATAGATACTGAAAAAGCATTTGATAAAGTACAGCACCCTTTTATGATAAAAACTCTCAGCAAGATGGGCCTATAGGGAGCACACCTCAACATAGTAGGAGTCATCTACAAGAAACCTGCAGCCAACATCATACTCAATGGGCAAAAACTAAAAGCTTTCCTCCTAAAATCAGGAGGAAGACCAGGCTTTCCAGTTTATCCACTTCTGTCCAACCTTATTTTGGAAGTTCTAGCCATAGCTATCAGAGAAGAAAAAGGAATCAAAGGTATCTAAACTGGAAAGCAGGAAGTCAAACTGTCATTATCTGCAGATGACATGATAATGTACATACAAAACCCTATAGATTCCACCTACTAACTGAATTTGGCAAAATAGCTGGATACAAAGTCAATATCCAGAAATTGAAGGCATTTTTATACACCAACAATGAAACATCAGAGATAGACACTAGAAAATAAATCCCATGTACCATAGCAACAAGAAAAATAAAGTACTTAAGAATAAACTTAAACCAAGAAGTAAAGGACTTAGAAAACTACTCAGGAACACTGAAGAAAGAAATTAAGGAAGATACAAATAAATGGAAGTGCCTACCATGTTCATGGTTGGGAAGAATTGACATCATTAAAATGTCCATACTACCCAAAGCCATCTATAGATTCAATGCAATCCCTATTAAAATACCAACATCGTATTTCACAGAATTAGAACAAACACTTAAAAAGTTCATATGGAGTCAAAAACAATTCTGAATAACTACAGCAATCCTGAGAAGAAGAATGGAAGTAGCAGGAATCAAGCTATAATACCAGACATCAAGCTATCTTACAAAGCCATAGTAACCAAAACAGTCTGGTACTGGCACAAGAACAAACAGATCAATGGAACAGAATAGAGAGCCCAGAAATAAACCCAGGACTCTATGGACAACTAATATTCAACAAAGGGGGAAGGAGCATAAAATGGACTGCAAATATCTTCTTCAACAAGTGGTGTTGGAAGAACTAGACAGACACATGCAAAAAAAGTGAAACTAAACCACAAAATTACATCATATGCCAGAGTAAACTCAAGAGGAATAAAAGACTTAAACATAAACTGAGCCACCATAAAAGCCCTAGATTTTAAAACACTTTAGATTTTTTCATGTTACTGTGTATTAAATTGTGTTGTAAAAGGATCTATGCCACTTAAAATACCTCAAATTACTCCAGAAACAAAAGAGCAGTACATCTGAACACAGAAGCTTTTCTCTGTTACACTTTGGACATTTTTACAGTATTTAAGGCAGTATTTTCTACACATCCTAAGGATGACTAAGAACATTTGTTTAACAGGTGGATTTCCAGCACTCACCCCAGAAACTGTGGAGTCAGAATCTCCACAGAAAAACCTGGTGCTGTACCTGACCAAGCAGGCAGGTGAGCTTCATGATGAGTCAGGATTGGAAAATACTGACCCAAGGATAAAAAATACCACCATTTTCAAGAAAGATGAGAAGTGAAGACAAGCCCAATCTTTAAAAATGTACAGATAAACGGGAAATGAGAATCCTGTCATGCGTAGGCGCGCTGCGACTAGAAAACCGAGCGCTCCCGCCTCCTCAGGCCACAGGGCCTCAGCCTGGCCTGCTGCCACCAAACCAAGCCGGGCGAAGGGGCCGCTTCTCCTCTACGCCAGGCTCAGCCCTCCCATCTCTGGCCGAGTTAACTATCTGCCCTGTTCCTCAAGTCTATCTAAAAAGAAACAAACAAAAAATGATTCCTACTCTATGTGAATTCATGAATGGGTAGCTCCTTGGGGCATCTCAGGGCTGCAGCAGGCAGCAGAGGTGCCTCTGGGCGCCCAGGAATAACCTCCTCCCCTCCAGGGCTGCCCCCGAGGCGCAATCCTCTGCCCCACACAGTCCTCCTCAGGGCGGGGACCACACCAACTCCATGAACTCCCTTCCCCTTCCCCTAAAGATGCCAAAGGTCAAAACCAACACACTCCCCTTCCCCCACCATTCGTCAGGCCCACTGCGGAGTCCCTCCAAACACCTGCAGCACCTGGCTCTTTATCGGATGAGCTGGGTCACCCACAAACCTAAGCTCTGCAGCTGGGAATCTCCTGGCACACCCTAGAGATGGTCCAAACCACCGCTTCCCGGCCAGGGGCGGGAGGAGGATCTACAGAGGGCGGGGCAAAGTCAACCCTCCACCTCGGGAGGCTCAGCAGCTCAGGGAGCCTCCGTGTGCAGCGGCTCACTGTTCACACCGCGTTTAGTTCAGTCACCCCCGGACCCCAGTCCCGGACCACAGGTACGGGGAAGGGAAAATCGAGCCTACGAAGTTCTCTTCGACCTTCATCTCAGGCCAGGCGCAAGAGATGCCCAGATTGCCCCGGAACCCCCAAGCTGCCCTGGGAGGTCTGCACCAGGCAGCCCCTCGCCCCGCTTCAGCGAACCCCGCTCAAGAGGCTCCGCCGGACC
>PVIW01008933.1:0-56148 GCA_004026585.1 Noctilio leporinus
TGGTGGGCCTTAGATACTTTAGAATTTTATCCTGTAGTATGGGAAAGCCTCAGAGATATTTAAGAATGTCAAGGTTTGCCTTAGAAACAATATGAAGGATGTGTTTGAGAGAAGACCCTGGTCAGAAGCACTAATTTCTTAGAAGGCTGTTATTAAGTTAAATCATATACAATTTCCAATATGCAATCATTTTGACCCAACAAAAATGACAATTTCATACAGTTCAAACTAATACACTAGCCAAGAAGAATAACAAAGACTTGAGACAAGGAGTAAGAGATATATAGGAAAGAAAATTGGCATAAATTAATGATCCATGGTATGCTGGGGCAGAGTAAGTGTGACAATAAAGCCATTTCTCATAACAATGATGATAGGAATTATGAAAAGTATTCATAAAAAAGAAAACAGAGCTCCTCTTGGACAGGTGTCTTGGCTATAGCATCGCCCTATATACCAAAAATTTGTGGGTTCAATTCCCTGTCAGGGCACATACCTAGATTGTAGGTTCAACCCCTAGTTGTTGGCAACTGATCAATGTTTCTCTCTCTCTCTCTCTCTCTCTCTCTCTCTCTCTCTCTCTAACCAATAAACATATTCTTGGGTAAGAAATAAAAAATTTAAAAGAACTAAACAAAAACATTATCACTTCAGAATTCCTGGCTCTTCATATATTACCTCGTGGTACATCATTATTTTAATTTCTTCTTTTTCTGCACTTGACATTGTGTGGGCCATGATATTTAAATTTCTATAGTTGTATCTGCTGCCAAATTGAGCCAACAAATAATGCAATCCCAAGTGCATTTACTTGGTTAAATCAGAACTCTGAATAAAAACCAAAGTAGCATAATAGCAAGAAGAGAAACCTAGTGGTCTTCTAGTGCAGGAACCTGATCTAACCAGGTTTTCTTTAACACATGAAAGGTCTTCTCCTCCCAGGGCACAAAGGGGATCCTGAAAGTCTCAGGGAATAAACAGGAACACCTGTTTGTTTTTTTCTACACTGACCTCAACTATTCCAGAACCACACTGTTTCTATAATAAATGCCACTAAAAGTTTTCTGTTTGCTCTAAAATAGATATTGGCTAAAGTGTCATTTTTGTGGCAAAGAAGACATGCCATTTTATTTTCCTTCAAATCACACTGTCTTCCTAAACCAGAAATTGTTTATTTGCTTAATACAGTCAAGAACCGGAGAGCCACATGTCTGGACATCTTATGTACTGTCATAATGTCATACTACTTGGGATGGGGATGCTGTTTAAAATGATGCTAACTAAACTTTGAGGGGGAAATGGATTCTAGGAACCCAATGAAGAAGACTGACTAAAGAAATATTGAATTTTTCTTTCTGCTTTTTCTTGTAACAATTTTTGTAAGAATTTCAATTTGCTATTTCTTATGAGAGAATTACTGAGAAAAATATTAAAAGAAAATGGCATCAAATGAATTTAAGCTAATATTTGGAGAATACTATTGAGGGACTAACCGGAATCATTTACACCACAAACGCTTATTGACCATGACCTACGTGCCAGACACTGGTAACCACAGGAGACATAGTGGTAAATAAAACAAAACAGGTTTTCTCCTCTCATAAAATTTGTAGCATAGAGACGATGACAAATATTAAACAAATAAGGACACAAATAACTATGAATTTCAAACTACCATGAGTTTCTGAAGAGAAAATAGTTGCTATTATGTAGTGGGGGATTAAGTCTTAGTTAACAGAATATTCTCTGAGGAAGTGATTTTTCAAGTTGAGCTCTGAAAAATAAGTGACAGTCAGCGAGGTGAGGTGGGAATGGAAGAGCACTCTAGGCAAAGGCACCTTCAAGTTTAAAACCCCAAGGTAAGAAAGAGGATGACAGAGCTCATGAGGCTCATAGAAGGCTCGTGTGGCCTAAACACACAAGAGCAAAGGGCAAACATTTCAAAACAAAGCTGAAATTGTAGCCAGAGGCAATAACCTTTGAGGTCATGTTAAGAATTCTGGTTTTTACCTTCAGAGAAATAGGAAGTCACTGAAAGTTGGAGAGTGGTAGAAATAGGTTTACCTACACCAATCATTTGACATCAATGAGTTTTTATTCAGCACTTAACAAGTACTGTGTAAGTGCTCTAGGGATTTAGAACTCATCTTAGAAATGGCCTCTGCTCTCAAGTAATACCTGGTGTGGACATTTGGCAAGAAATAGAGTGTGGGTTAAAGCATGGAGCCACCTCCATGCTTTATGAGATAGCATAAACGAATGAGATAGCCTTGGGAAGGGAAGAGCCAAAGCATCTTTACTCAGCCAATGGGAGCTGATGTTCAGAGTTTGGTTTGGCTTTTCTATGAAAATGTTCAAGAAAGTGTCATCTGGCAAAAGGAGATGTTATCAATAATTCCGTCCACTGAAACCCTCTGTCTATTCACAGATCAGACACCACTCAAAGAACTATGCATCCAGCTCCATCTCTTTACCCCACCAGTGCTCCTCAACCTTGGTGTGGAGTGACCACTTGGAAAGGTGAGATTTAGAAGCTGTCTGGATTCACAGCATAGCCTTCCCCCATCTCCCTGTTCTGATCTGAGTTTGTGTGACTTTGGCAGAATATCTCTAATAACATGGAGAGTAAGGACACCTGCCTGATTAAAAAAGAGCTTGATTCCTTAGAAGAGCTGGGGTTTTTTTGTTGTTGTTGTTTGTTTTGTTTCATTTTTTACAACTGTATGTAAATCTCCCTCAACCACAAACTTTCTGAAATTGGGTCTAGTCTGATCTTGTGACTGATTAATTTTCATGTTGTAAAAGAGCTTGCGTGTTACTGATTTTCACAGTAAGAATAGTTTTAGAGAGCATTTCAAAGCAAAGCTACTCTTGTTTTAATTAGACAGCAGGACTCAGTGTGTTCTTAATATGGTTAGCACACTCTTGCTTGCCCTTCTGATTAGATGTAATTTTTATTTTAAAATTCACTGAGAAGACAAAGATGTCAACACAACAATTCTATAACAGTAATAAGCATTTCATGACCATATAACTTTCTTTTCAAACATGTCTATATTTTAATAGACATTGCTAGATAAAAGTTTAGAAGGGGCTTTAACAATAAAATTATTATCCAAATGGTAACATATAGCTACACTGTTTGCCCAGATGGGTATCACTTCTTCAACTCTAATTGAAAAGGAGCTTTGATTGGCATTTGATTTTTTTTTTTTTTGAATATTTTGTGTATTCTTTCACCCATTATGAGGGCTGCTTTAGGAAAAGCATAAGTCGAACCCTTCATTTTAATGAAAAGTCAGCATGTTTATTTTATTCATTACCTGGATAAGGCTGTGTACAATAACTCCTCTACTCAGTGTAAACTGTTATGATAGATGTAGATATTCAAGTAGCTCAATTTCTTTGGCCATTTGTCTCCCATGGTTGAGATAACTGAAACATAATCTCTTTTGTTCTTTAGAGGAAAATCTAAATATGCTTTTCAATAGAGATAAAGTGTGCAATAATGACTAAAGGATAAAAATAAGGTGGTTGATCCTGAAATACAGCTTAAAAATCACTAGGTCAAGAAAATTTTTCATCAATTCACCTTTATAGTCCTATATCCTCTCCCTAAAAATGAACTTACAATGCATATATCCCAGACACAGCCTTGCTATAGACAGATTCCATGGAAAACAAATGAAGGGAAAAGAAGTATCCACTTCTCATCTGTTTATTGATAGGGGTGCTTGAATTCCATTTTTAATTTTTTAGAGTAAATCTGAGTATAATTTCCTCTCATCATAAAAATAACCCAGGCTGTCTTCAAAAACTTTGGAAAACAAAGAACATTAGAAAGAAAGGCAGTTTACTAAGCTTTACTTCTCCTACTCAAGAAAACTCCACCATCATTTTAGTATATATTTTTCCTCTGCACTTTTCTTGATTTTGTTTTACAATAATATTATATATGTATTATTGTCTCCTGATTTTATTTAATCTAATATAAAATAAACATTCCCTATACTACTTACAAATTGTTTTAAGAATAATTTTAATATTTATATAATACTTATTAAAAGAATACACTATAGTTTACTTAATCATGATCTGTGTTCCAATTGGCACCATAATGAATAGAACTGTATCATAACCCAAAATTCAAATGCAAAAGTCTTTCTTTAATTTATCTGGTGATTTTTTAAAACATAAATTTACTTAAAGAATAAATTCTATGTAACTTTTTTATATTGCTTAAAATAATATAAAATAATTTTATATTATTTCCAAAATAATGATATTTAAAATTTCCTCAGCAATGAATGAGAGTTTCTGCTTTGTTTTACCCTAACCAGGATTGTATATTACCTCAAAAAAAAAAAAATATATATATGTATATACACACACAATACTTTGTTGATTTGATAGGACAAACATTGTAGGTCACATCTATTTCAATTTGCATTTCTTCTGATACATTTTTAGGGGTATAGTTATATACTGATTAAGGTTTGTTTCTATGGCAAGAATGTTTGATCATTTGATGTGTCTACAATTAATATAGCTTCATGATTTGATTATTTTCTGGAATAGAAACTTGAAATCAGAAAATTTACTCAGAAAAAAAAAAAGCATATACTTAGCATAATTAAATGATCCAGAGGCTTAAGTGATTCAAAATCTAGCATTATTTAAATTGTTATTTTCAACACACGTATGTCATTACTCCAAACCATAATGTTTTAATGTCTAAGACATTTATATTTCTTACATACATCTTATTTCTCATTCCATAATAAAGGGATCTGTATTTGTGCTTATTACATCTTTCTCTCTCTATTCTAACAGATAATGAAAGAATGGAGATGGACTTTTCTTACAAATCCTGCTTCCCTGAATGTGTGTATTTCTTTCCACCTGAGGAAGAGAATTTTATATTTTGATTTGGATTATTTTTACATTTCAATCTTTTTTACTTAATTATTTTTTGTTAGTAATACTCACCAAGGATAGGTTTATTATTATAACCTATGCCTCCAAGTGTTAAATTGAATTCTTGAGATGGATTTTGAGTATGTATTTAAGAAGCTGGGCAGGTGATTAATGAAAACAGAAAAAAAAGGAAAACCCATTTTCTGGGAGTTTGTCTCCAAATTCAAACTTTTATCTGGATTTAAACCCATATGGACATCTTTACATTTTGTGGTTGTTTTGATTTTACAATATGAGTTTTAAAAAAATCAGAATAAATTTTTGACAATGTAAAGTCAACACATGAAAGCAGAATTCAATTAATAGGAATTTAGAGATAGAAAAGTATGCTAATTAAAGGCAGGACTATACCATGACAAAAGTTATTTATGCAAAATATGTGACTAAAGGATAAAAATAAGGTGGTTGATCCTGAAATACAGCTTAAAAATCACTAGGCCAGGAAAATTTTTCCTCAACTCACCTTTATAGTCCTATATCCTCTCCCTAAAAATGAACTTACAATGCATATATCCCAGACACGGCCTTGCTATAAACAGATTCCATGGAAAACAAATGAAGGGAAAAGAAGAGAGGTATCACTTCTCATCTCTTTATTGATAGGGGTGCTTGAATTCCATTTTTAATTTTTTAGAGTAAATCTGAGTATAATTTCCTCTCATCATAAAAATAATCCAGGCTGTCTTCAAAAACTTTGGAAAACAAAGAACATTAGAGAGAAAGGCAGTTTACTAAGCTTTACTTCCCTTACTCAAGAAAACTCAAGAAATGTGTTCTTCTGAGCTAAGCTTGGAACTTAAAGTCCCTACATTTATATTCTGGTTTTGTGTCATTTAGTAACTCAGGAATCAGTTTAATTCTTATTTCTCTGTCTTTGAAGACCGAAAGGAGTGATGTAGCTAAGGGCTCTCTTGCAGTGTCATAGAAAACAATAATAAAGCTAGATATGGAGTTAAAGAAATAGAATATCCAAGCACAGCTTTCTGATTCACTATCAATTCAGTATTTCAGTATTTCTTAAAATGTATTCTTTGGTGGCATAAAAAAGGGGAAAAATTAGTAAGTGACATGAAATATCAAAATTTGTGAATTTTTATGAAAGGAAGAAATCTATTTGGTCTGAATCGAAATAAGAAATTCTGTGGAATTAAAAAAAATACTTTACATCATATAATATCTTTCAGCTTATATGATCTTACCTGCTTATAAGTTCAACCAGCCTTTCTCTTGTCTCTCTTTCCCCCCTCTTCTTCCTTCTCTTTCCTCTTTTCATTAATTTAATTCAAAACAATTTTATTTATTGAGTGTCCCTTCTTTAGGAACTGTGCTAAGTAAAGGCCATGCTGTCACCTGCAATGACATCTTGAAGAGATGATAATACAGTATCAACAGCCATAGGAGCCAATACTGTGACTCCATTATCATTCTGCCAACTAAATTAAGCCAAAATAGTTGAATCATGCCTCTTAAATAGTTGAACCAATTGTGAATTAATTATAAACTAAAATTCTTTATATTGAAACTTATATTTGAAATGGCTTTACATAACTAGCACAATTGTGCAATGCACAATCCCTTGATTTAGGTTTAAATTTAACACATTTTGTTGAGCAAGTTGAATTTTCCAACCATAGGAATGTTCGTGATTCTGTTACCTCAGTGCATCCATCATCCATCTTTATGGTTGTCTAGTTGTCATCTACATATTATTATATTTTCACACAAAAAATAAAGTTTACAGAGGGCTTGTCCAATGTCATGTGGCTAATATAAGAAACCAAATCCAACTTCAAGTATTTTCATTCCAAGTTCTCCCCAAACCACAGTAGGATTTTAGATTTGCTACAGTGATATTTCATTTATAAGACAATGTGATATAGTAATAGAGGCATGGGTTTTGGAATCAAATTTGGTTTTAAGTCTGGCTGTTTTACTCACTAGCTCTATGACCTTGAAGAAGTTAACTACTCTCATGGCATCTCTGAATTAATCTATATACCAAAGCTAATAATAATTACCTGTGAGGTTATTGTGATAATGTATGTAAAGTGAGTGTAACACAAAATGTACTTAATAAGTATTAACTGTGATTAATTCTTTATCCATACTTATTGCCAACTATATGACACGAGTTTACAATTTCAACTATAAACTGGCTTCCTTACAGTGTGGGTTTAAATGTCATGGACAGAATCAGCTTTGGATCTCTGGCTATTATTCTTGTTCATAATACCTCATGATTATTTTTGCCTATGCAAAACCTACTCATCACCCACATGTTCAAATCTCACTTTGTCCTTAAGCCTTGAACAGTTTAAGTATCTTTGCTCTCTTGTTACCTCTGTCTACAACTCTGCAGTCACTGAGTGCTCATTTTAAAGAGTACTGTATTATTTCTTAAGTATTTTCATTATGTATTTCTTTTTCCCATGACAAAATTTTATTTCATGGTAGTCAGGACCTTTTCTTATATTTTCTTCATAGATCTCTTAGCACTAATGCAGTATTTGACACCAGGAAGGATGATAGTTATTTGGCAAATTCTCAAAAAAAGAACAATTTATGTACAAGATAAGCCATTGAAAATTTCAGCAAATGTGATATAGAAATATCTTTGTTTCTATGTTGTTGTTCAACCTAGTAATTTTTATATTAAACATTCCTGATTTTAAAATGTTGTATCCAGGCAGAATAGTTACAAACAGTTTAATATAATAATGATTATTTTTTTAACAGTTTTACTTATTTTTAGAGAGAGGGGAAGGGAAGGAGGCAGAGGGAGAAAACATTAATGTATGGTTGCCTTTCACCTGCCTCCAGCTGCAGACCTAGCTGGAGACCTGGCTTGTAACCTAGTTATGTGCCCTGGCTGGTAATAATATTTATTGAGGCTCTACATGTAAAAGTAATAAAGTAACAAAAAAACTGGAAACATATGAAAAATAATGACAATTGGTAAAGATCTTTCTCCATTAGTAATGACCTTTGTCCAAAAAGTTTGAAATCTGATATAGAAACAGTATATGTCAGCATAAAATACTTACAATACTTTTTAATTTACAGAAAAGTATCCATTGTATACTAAATTTGTCCAAAATAACAACCCCCATAACATCAACTATTCTGGGTCATGATTCAGTAACACACTGTTTTTTCACAAGTGCCTTCATCTTTGCTTTCTTTATTGTCCTAAATAAACACAGATCCTATATTGTATAATGAGGTTATATTGAGGATATAATTAAACTTCAAAATAAAGTAAATTTCTTAGGAACTTTGTACAAATGCCACATGTGGAGAAATGCAACATTTTATTGTAATTATAGTAATTACTGAAAAGCTCTATGGAATCCAGATATAAAACAAATATGTGGTATTAATATGCTTTATAAGTTTGCTATATACACCCGTTTCTTGACTACATGTAATACATAGTTGCACTTTTAGACCTATGAATTTTGCATTGGAAGAAATGAACTCTTACCTACTCCCACCTCCATCCTATTTTAGAACCAGTGCTTACATTCAGCACCACAGCAACTCAGTGTGAAACAAAGCGAACAAAGAAGTCCCAAGTTGTACTGCTCCCAAGAAAGAATGTGCTAGGGTAATGCCAAGAGACATGCCAAGATCTTCGAGCTAGACAGAGTTTTTAAAAACAGGGAAATGTTAGAGTTAGAAGATTGAGGTTCCATCAAAAGCTATATTTATCCAAGTTCTCTCTCAAGGAAGGAGGAGAAAATTAGTCATACCTTTTCCATGTAAATGTGTATATGTATCTTATAGGTGGTTTTTGGTCTATGAAATATATAAAAATTCAGACAGAGTTGAATTTATTCATATTTTTACTATCTGTAAGAATGACTTTTAAATATTACATAAATGATAATTAAATCCAGATTATAAGGAAACCATGTAAACAATTTAAGGGAATAAAATTTATCAACATCCTTAGTATTAGAAGCACATTCAAAAGGAGTTTGTTGTTATGATGACTGTAATTATTAAGAAAACTTAAGAATCTGTATAAAATATACCTTGGTTGATATATTTTAAATGACTATGAATACTTAAATGTTTAATTGCTATCCTTAAAATATTTGTTGTTACATTTTTCCATTAATTCCAACTGTTACTGAATTTATTGTTAATTCAAAATATCTCTAGGCTCATCCCATGGATAAGTGTTTTCTGTTTCATTTTTGTCCTAGGTCTTTATTTTTTTTATTATCTCCAATGTTTTTTTAATTAAAAATAATTTGTACAATACATATTCTTAAGAGCTTTTGTAGCTTTAAAAAAGATACTCAACTATATTGTAAGCTCCTTGTGGGCAGGACCCATGCTTTATATATATCTTGTACCTGTAATGTCCAGCAGAGTGCTAAGCACATAGTTCTCAATAAAAACTTGATGGAGAGTGTAAGTGACCAGACTGGATTCCCTATCACTAATGTTTAAGACAACTAGTTATGTACATTATAGGTAAGTACAGAGAGTTGATTTTCTATTTACAGTTACTTTGTAATATTGTACCATTTTGGCCAGCCTTTAAATTGAAATCTTCTTTAGGCTTATTGAAAAAAACAATTGTAAATATTTGTTGAATATGATATAATTGCTCTTAGAAAAAATAAATGAGATAAATGTAAGCTTGTTATATAAAATAACTAGTCTTTTAGTCAACTAGGTCATTTCTTACCTTGGCATAGGAGCTGAATTTCAACTCTGTACCCACAGGTAGAAGTAGCGGACACAACTGAAAGTGTCATAACCTTGTGAGAGTGACCTTGAAATTTTCTATTTAAGCTCATCCTCAGTTTCCTTATTTGTAAGAGTGTGACACCTATCTTGTAGAGTTGCTGCAAAGAATAAAGATGATATATGTGAGGCCATCATTTTAAAACATTATAAAACCTGGTCCAAAAATAAGCCATTTATAAGATGACTCAATTTTGAGTAAATAATTAGAATTTAGATGTGAGAGATAGAAATCATACATGTACCAAAGCAGCACCTGGGCACAATAGAGCCTCAAGCAATTTTACTACAAGTTCTTTACAAATCTGCATCCTTTCTTGAAGATGTTAACTTGAATTACTATCAGCCAGCTGTGGAACCTATGGGATTTCCTCTGCAAGTGCTAGCAAGACTACGCCTGCCTCATAATGAGAAGTTGGTTTTGGACTCAATATCCTAGATCATAACTCACATGTAAGAGCTTGAAAAGTTAAAGAGGAAACAGCCTGATGGTAACAGGACAAGTTGACATTAAGACAGTTTCCCAGGAAATCTGTTCATGAAATGAAGGAGTGGGGTTCTTTGGTTGGCTAATAGGGTTAGCATATTGGGCTTATAAAACCCAGTGATTGTGCTGCTTACCGCACAACTACTGCCACTTTGTAAAACCCTCTTATTGGGAAAATGACAGAAGCTAAAATGGAACTCACACAGATTTGGTGTAGCATTTCCCAAACTTGCCTCATCACACTAATCACCCAAGCGTCTTAAAGTAGAAAAGCCTAGTCACTTCCCTGGAGGTCATGAGTCAGAAAACCTGGCATGGGACCTGGGATTTTGTATTTCTAAAAAATAATCTCCTTCCAGGTGATTATTTTTCATCATGCAGGCTTGAAGACATTGAAGCAGTCCCGTGGTTCCCAAAGTATCATCCCTGGATCAGCAACATCCACATCACTTAGAAATAATTTTCAGTAGGCAGAAATGCAAATCCTTTGGCCCCACTCTGGACCTTACTGAATCAGAAACTTGAGAACTGGAGCCCAGGAATCTGTTTTAGATACCCTCCAGATGATTCTCATGCACATTAAAGTATGAGAACTACCTTTACCAAACGTGACCCAGAGAGCTGGAAGTTGGGGCTATAGCTGCAGTTTAGGAAATTCACCTAGTTAATATTCTCCTAGGACTAGGAATATCATCACTCAATCCAGGAGTTATTCCCCGCTGACATCATTACCATCTTTTCTAAGGAGTAGCTTGATTTTGTTAATTTTATTGGATTTCCCAACTGAGCAGGGCTGTAGGCTTTTCTCTTTCCTGAGACCAGAAATACTGTTACTAATTTTCCTACTTGAAATCCTCCTGTGGCTTAGATCCCCCTTGAAAGACATTGGTGGAATGTCCAGCTGTCTCTAACTATGATTGAGACTCACATTTCTGTTACCATATTTCTTTTATTTATTTATTTATTTATAAATTTTAATTCTTTTTTTAAAAGATTTTATTCATTATTTTCACAGAGGAGGGCAGGGAGGGAGGAAGGGAGAGAAACATCAGTGTATGGTTGTTTCTTAATATTGACATGTTTCAAGTGAGCTGCTACAATGTCCTTTTTTTAAGGAAGGTGTGAACAGACGACAAATTGTCTCATTCTCCTTACCAAGTCTCATCTCTCTTCTTCTTTCCCAAGGCCAAGATCAAATCTTAGAGATATTACCCATTTTTTAAAACAACCATCATGTTGAAGGCTAACTCCTGGGATGACTGCTATTATGCAAATATTCCTATATAGTGAACAGTGCAGAGATAAAAAGAGAATCATTAATCAGCCAACGAGACTATTCGCTGGCATGGCGACAATGAATGTTAGTGAGCTAGAGCCTCCATAACAAAGTACCACAGACTAAGTGGATTAAAAACCAGAATCTTATTTTTCACAGTTCTGGAGGCTAGAAGTCCAAGATCAAGATGTTGGCTGTGTTAGTTCCTTCCAGTGGTTCTCACAGGCTGTGAGGTAGATAGCTACTCTCTTAGCCCCTGGTGGTTGGTTCACTGGCAATCTTTGGCATTCCCTGGCTTGTAGACAAATTATATCATCCCACATTGGTATTCTCTCCTGTGCAAATGTCCCCTTTTTATAAGAACACCAGTCATATTGAATTGGAGACCCACCCTACTCCAGTGTGACCTCATCTTAATTGCATCTGTAATGACCTCATTTGCATAGAAGATCCAATGTGAGGTACTGGGGGGTTGGGACTTCAACTTGTGATTTTGGTTTGCACTGAGGGAGACAATTCAACCCATTAAAAAGTGTTGGTTGATCGAGGGAGGAAGCCAAATCTAAACTCCAAAATCATAAGACCTAGTATGATATTTAACACATTTAGGGACTGAATAAAAATCTCGGTGATGCTTACCACCTCTGGTTCCAATTAAGAATGACAATTCAAAAGTCAGCATATTTCTGACCCTATTTGGAAGTTTTTCCTATAAATAAATGGACAGACAGTACAAATCCCACAAAGCAGGTAGTGGGAAATATAACCAAATTAGACTAACATCAAATGGCTCTATTTATGTTAGGGTGGGTGGGAGGTCTTAGGAATTCCCACACTTACATTATAAGCACAGGTTGATTCCCTTGCTTTGAATACTCAGATGTTTTTTTCTTGTAGTTTTCAAATCTAAGCAGTAAACTCATGTAAAGGATAAAATTTGATGGGGTCTTGGTGCTGCCCACTTAAAAGAGGGTAATTAAGGATTTACAAAGTCATTTGAATGAGGCAACATTCAAACAGGTACATGATATTGTTACAGAACATGGATGGTAATGATGGTCCTGCTATTGCCTTCTTGAGTCAGAACTGCTTATTTGGGACTTTTATTTACAATTTTGTGCCTATGTACAGGTAAATATATAAAAGAGCATAAGAATCAGTTGTACCTCTGTTTTATCTGCTAATAAAAGTCTTATTTTTGGTTGTGGGTCAATGGCTTCTCATAGTCCCTTTGATGTTCAGTCCAACTGTTAACGCCAATTCATGTTTGTGCATTGGTGGCTTCCAAAGGCTATCCACAATTGCCCAGAATGTTGTTCAGTGTTTGTTTCTAATGCATGTATTGCTGCCCTAATCCTGCTTGCCAGGTTTTGCCAGTAAAGTTCCATTGACTACTTCCCCATTACATCACTATATTGATAGACTCCCCTATACTTTTTAAAAAGAGAAAGAATTGTTGAAAAACCACGTACTTATGTTTCTAGGAAGTGATGCAATTGTTTTTGGAAAAATAGTGAACGTTTCAACATATTTCTAAACTTATCTTTGTATCAACACTCCTGCTGTGTTTTCAGCCACAGTGGGAGATTTTGACAGCACTCCGCTATTACTCATCTGGTATACAGCTAAACAAATCATTTTCTAGAAACTGCTTCCCAATAAAACCTAAGCATAAAGATCTATAATTACTTAGGGTATCTCTATATACCAATCATTGTACACAAAAGAAGGACTGCATTGATATGATTCATTTGACAGCATTCACCATATACTTAATACTTTTACACTTTACATTCCAGATTCTGAAACAATGTAAAAACTAACCCTTTCCCATAACGGAGATAGTTGCCTAAACCTGTAAAGGCTCTAGTACTCTCAGGTGAGGATAAAAATTGCTATTTGACGTGGCATCAACAGCTAAAACGCAACTAAAACCAATCCTAGACTAAGTATGAGGAAATTATTTTGTCTCACTTATATTAAAATCTGGTTAGTTGTTCAAAATATAAATATAGAATTCCATACAGTGATGAGATTCGTGGCCCTAAAATATATTTCTGTGATAATTCCACCCATAAATAAATGATAAAATCAAATAGAACTAAAGGTTTTTCAAGCAGGAGATTCTGCTTTGGGAATAAATGACCAATTTCTAGAGATATGAGAAGCATTATAAAAAGTTTTTACATCTCATACATATGAGTGGAGCAAAAGTAGACTTAGAGTTATCTGTATGGAAAATAATACAATAATTAATCGATACTCATACAAGAATAAACTGTGCTTTGTGTACCCACAACTATAAACATGCTTTTGTCCTAACTTGTATCTACTACAGAGAGAAGACAAGGGCAGAATAACTCAGGTCCTTCCAATCTCTGCTGATGGAACAATATCAGCTCATTCAGAGAATGAAAGTGTCTCCACAATTTTAGAATTGTTCTTCTTAGTAAGGATTTTTCTTCCTTTTCCTTTCTTCCTTCTTTCCCTCCTTGCCTCCCATCTTCCTTTTTTCTCCTTTCTTTGTATACTTGTTAAGTGACTGAAACCTCTTGATTGTGTATGACTTGGGAATAGGAACCAGAGAACAATGTGAATCTATGTGGTGCAAAGGGGAAAAAAATAACATCTTCAAAAATTTACAATGTATGTTTACAGTATTTCAGCATATGCAATGATATGTGGGCTCTTTAGTCCCTTCAATTAACTCCTCTTAATGTTTGTTTGTTTTTAAAGCACAGGCATTTAAAAAAAGGTTTTTGTTTATTTTATTTTTAGAGAAAGGGGAAGGGAGGGAGAAAGAGAAGGAGAGAGACATCAGTGTGTGGTTGCCTCTCGTGCGCACTCTCTACTGGGGACCTGGCCTGCAGCCCAGGCATGTGCCCTGGGTGGGAATCGAAGCAGCAATCCTTTGGTTCACAGGCTGGTGCTTATCCACTGAGCCACCAGCCAGGTAAAACGCAGCTCTTTTAATGAGTACTTTAATGAGTGATACACGCTTTCTTGAGAGCAGTTTGTGACAAAGCAATGGGAAGAAGGAAGAAGGCAGAGAAAGCATCAGGATCCGTTGAGGGGAAGAAGGCCATGCCCACGACAGGAAGAAGCGTGCAGATTGAGCAGAAAGGGGAAGTGAGAGGGGATCAATGACAACATTTTCCATTTCTGCACTCTCTTCAGATTCAGTTCTGCCTCCTGGATGTATCCTTCTAGACCTTAGTGTATTTATCATTATCCCTCACAAACTAGCTACTTTCACAGAACATCATCTATAGTTTGGCATCCTGCTAGGCGCTTGACATTGAAAAAAAGTAAAAATAAATTGTTATAGCAAACTCTGCTATTGTCTCTGACGGTTGAGAACAAGAAGGCTCAGAGAGCAAGGGTGGTGCAACAGGGAGTAAAGAACCAGGTCCACTTGAATCAAAGCCTCCTCACTTCCTGCCAGTCTACCGTCCGTCATACTTATTGCTTTAGGAAGTCTGCATTTTCTGTCATATCAAGAAAGCAAAGCCACCTGTACAGTCAAGATGGGGTTCCACAGTAGCGGGGTGGAAAGAATGGTATAGCAGCCCCTAAATACTTATAGAACAAGCAGTGTGCTGTGTCGACTGCAGAGAGTGAGGAACTGCAACCTCCCAATGTGCCAGGAGAAAGGAGAAATGGAGGCACTGGTGTGCAGACCCCACAATCTCAACAGTAAAGACAGAATTAAAAAGGAAGAAAATAACTACACAATTTCTGAGTTTAAAAAGGACAAGGTGATTTCTGGCAGGGCAATGTCCAGCTTGGCTTTTGACTCCAGGCCTGTTTATTTTAAACCTTCTCCAGGTGTTGATTTACTTGACAAGGTGGTCGATGCAGGTATATTTTTAGCAAAGCTAACAAAGCAGGCTGGCCATTCAAATAACCTGATGGAGACTTATGGTGAGAACAGCATATGGTTCAGAATTGTTACAGCTTGCTGCGTTAGTCAGTGGAAACTTTTTCATGACTGGTGATGATGCAGCCCCGTTTCTGGAAGAAAGGCAAGGGCATGTGGACATTCTGTGGGGAAGAAATGTATCCGAGTGCTTGCAGGATTTGGTGCCCCTTTCAGATAAAATGGTGTTAGAAATTTACAAACTGAATGTCTGTTAGCCGCCCTGGTTAATGAATCTGATTCTAATTAAAAATAATTAGGATGGCAAAAACTTCCTGTTTTAGAACTTTATAAACCCATATCGACTTTGAATTAGTAAATCCAGGGAGTGTGATGCAGTAGAAAAAGATTAAGGGAGACAGGGTTCAAAATCCCATCCTGAAGTTACTTCCCCTAGAAGTTTGAGTTTATTTTATATTTTTAAGGCAATTTCTCATCTGTTCTGTGGGGAAACTAATAAGTAAATGTGGCAAGTACTACCAGAACATATATCGCTATCTCCCAAATGTGTTAAGTGATTACTGTTTTCTTCCCTTTTTCTGTAACATTCCTATTGTAATTCAGGTGAAGCTCATCTCTCAGCTACATCATCACCAACAGCCTCCTAATGATTTTCCACTTCTACTCTAGCCCTCCAACCCATTACTTATTCACTACACAGGGCAACCTTTCTCACCCCAGGGCCTTTGCACAGGCCACTCCGCTCTGTTTCTATTTCCTACAGGGACAGCTCTCTTATTTCTTTCTGTTGTCTCCCTTTGGTTAAATGCTATTTCAAAAATAGTCTTTCTTAATATTCCTATAGGAAGTGGTTTGCTACCTGAGCTTGTTTCCTCCATGGTACCTGTCCTAATTTGTAATTTGTTCACTTCTTTGTTTGTTGTCTTGTCCTAAATACAAGTTTCACAAGGCAGAGACAGGCTTGGACTTATCTAGCCTTGTCTCTACCAAGCACAGTGCCTGGCACATGGAAGGGGCTAAATATCTTTCTTTTTCATTTATCAGTGTTGCCTCATCAATCTCCACTTCTTCTAACACACATGTTTCCCTGCTTCTAAAGGTCCACTGGCCTCCCTCCTCATCAGCCTTGCATATCTAAGCTAAAAGTCAAGACAGAGGATGTTGGTCGTGACTCCGATACAGTTTTTTAACACCTCCTGTGGTCCTATAAACTAGGCACTGGCACCCTAACATGACCTTTCCTCAGCCAAATTTAGAACTATGTATTCCACTGACAAACACTTGTTTCTTACTGTTTCTTCTTAGAGGTTATGCAGTGTCTGTAAATTTATCTTGAGCAGTGGTGCTGTAAAATTATTTGAATATTTTTATTACCACTTTCTCTTATTATTTAAAAATGATTGAAAAATAAAGGTATAAAATATGGAAACTAGTGATTAAAAGCTGGGATAAGAAACAACATAATTAAGACAAAGATGAAAATTATTAATTGTGCAATAGATGGTTAACATTTAGTTTATGGATGCGTTGAAAATAAGGTGATTAATAATGTTCTCATTTACGAAGGAAAAATCCAATTAAAAAGCAGTATAAATGCCGGAATTTATCATCAGATACTATGTCTAAAGGTGATATAATTAAAAATGTGTATCAATTTTGGCTCTCTATGAAACAGAATCCCTAAAATATATGTCTTGCATATTTGACTTTCTAATGTGTTTTTATTTGATTTTGTCTGAATGTACTGGATTGTTGAAGAGTGTGCTCCATTTTCCTCCTGAAAGATTAGCAAATCCATGTTCTGAGTTTGCTTATGAAGAACTATGACTCAGTGAGGTAAAAGAATTAGTTCTGTAGGCCTGCCTCAATTCTTCCTGATCAATTGTCTGAAATACTTCAGAGTCTAGATTTGCAGGCAAAGAGGCCAGTATTTATTTAAAAGGAACCCCTTGTAGAAATGCAAATTCAAACCACAATGAGATATCACCTCACACCTATCAGAACGGCTATCATCAATATACCCACAAACAACCAGTGCTGATAAGGATGTGGAGAAATGTGAACCCTTGTGCATATTGATGGGAATGCAGACTGGTGTGGCTACTGTGGAAAGGAGGATGGAGATATCTCAAAAAAAATGAAAAACAGAACTGGCTTATGACCCAATGATTCCACATCTGGATATGTATCTGAACAAACCCAGAACACTAATTTGAAATAATATATGCACCCCTACATTCATTGCAGCATTATTTACAATAGCCAAGCTATAGAAGCAACCCAAGTGTCCATCAATAGATGAGTGGATTAAAAAAGCTGTGGTACATATATATACATAATAGAATATTACTTGGCCATAAAAAAGAATGAAATCTTACCATTTATGACTACATATGAGGGCCTAGAGAGTATTATGCAGAATGAAATAAGTCAGTCAGAAAAAGACAAATGCCATATGATTTCACTTAAATGTAGACTCTAAAGAATAGTATAAACAAACAATACAGAAACAGCCTCATAGATACAGAGAACAAACTTCTAGCTGACAGAGGGGTGGTGGGCTGGTGGACTGTGTGCAAAAGGTAAATAGATTGAGAAGTACAAATTGGTTGTTACAAAGTAGGAAAGGAGATATAAAGTAAACCATAGGAAATATAGTCAATACTATTGGAATAAGTATGTATGGTGTCGGCAGATTCTGGAAATATTAGGGGAAACCCACTGTAAAGCATATGATTGTCTAATTACTATGTGGTCCATCCAAAACTAGTACAAAATAATATTAAATATAAACTGTAATATAAAAATATATATATAAATTAAAAATAAAAAGGAACCTCTCATAGTCCTGGGCTAACATTCACTTATAATTAATGCTCCTTATGGGTTGAGAAATATTTACCTGTGGACAGCAAACAGTTCTAGATGCACAAGACAGAAGACAGTCAAGGTATCTTCTAGTTTGTTTCCCTCATGGTTAGTTAATCCCTCCACAAGCAATAGGGTGTTTACTTCAGTCACTTTCTCCTTTAAAATCCATAAAGATAAACTTATGGGGAATACACCTTGTAATTCTAAACCAATTTTGCTTTAATGAATCAGTCTCAAAAGAATTTTTATGACTTTTCTAAACCCTGCCCTTTTTTAAAAAAGTATATCTTATTGATTATGCTATTAAAGTTGTCCCAATTTTTCACCCTTTGCCCCCCTTCACTTGGTACCCCATTTCTCTCCAGCAATCCCTCCCCTCTTAGTTCATGTCTATTGATCACACATATAAGTTCTTTGGCTTCTCCATTTCCTATATTATTCTTAACTTCCCCCTGTCTATTTTGTTCCTCCCAATTATGCTTCTTGATCCCTGCACCATTTTCCCTTTCTTTCCCTTCCGCATCCCAGCTGATAACCCTCCAAATGATCTCCATGTTTATAAATCTGTTCCTATTCTGGTTGTTTGCTTAATTTGTTTTTTTGTTGTTTTCTTTTTAGATTCAGTTGTTGATAGTTGTGAGTTTGTCATCATTTGAATGTTCATAGTTTTGATTGTTTTCTTTTTTCTTAAATAACTACCTTTAACATTTTATACAATAAGAGCTTTGTGATGATGAACTCCTTAAGCTTTACCTTGTCTGGGAAGTTCTTTTCTTTTTAATTTAATTTTATTGTTGTTGTATTACATCCATCCCCTTTTTGCTCCTCTCTGTCCCCCTCCCCACCCACCCATTCTCCCCAAAGTCAATCCCACCCGTTGTGGGAAGTTCTTTATCCACCCTTCTATTCTAAATGAAAGCTTTACTGGATAGAGTAATTTAGGTTTTAGGTCCCTCCTTTTCAACACTTTGAATACTTCTTGCCAGTCCCTTCTTGCCTGCAAAATTTCTTTTGAGAAATCACCTGACAGTCTTATGGGAACTCCCTTGTAGGTAACTCTCTGCCTTCCTCTTGCTGCTTTTAAGATTCTCTCTTTATCTTTAATCTTTGGCATTTTATTATGGTATGTTTTGGTGTGAACCTCTTTAGGTCTAACTTGCTTGGTACTCTGTGCCTCTTGGAAGTGTATGTTTATTTCCTTTGCCAAATTAGGGGAAGTTTTCTTTCATTATTTTTTTCAAATAAGTTTTTGATTTCTTGCTCTTCCTTTTCTCCTTTTGGCATCCCAATGATTCAGATATTGACACTTTTGGAGATGTCCCAGAGTCTTCTTATTCTCTCTTCATTTTCTTTTTGAATTCTTGATTCTTCATCCCACTCTGGTTGACTGTTTATTTCTTCCTTAAGTTCCAAATAATTGATTTGAACCATGGCTTTCTTCCCTTCACTGTTGGCTCCCTGTGCAGTTTTCTTTATTTCACTTAGTGTAACCTTCATTTCCTCATTTATGTTGTCACCATACTCAATGACTTCTCTGAGAACCCTTATCACCAGTGTTTTGAACATTGTATCTGATGGGTTAGCTCTACCTATTTCATTTAGTTCTTTTGCTGGGGTTTTGTTCTGTTCTTTAATTTAGTCCATATTTTTTCCTCCTCAATTTGTCAGCCTCCCTGTGTTTCTTTCGATGTATTAGATAGAGCTGATTTTACTCCCTTTCTTAGTAGCATGGCCTATATAGCAAATGCACCTGTGTGTAGCAGAGCTATAGGTGATTGCCAGGGTGGGGTTACTCCACTTAACTGCTTTGGGCTTCATTTGTGGTGAGAGTCTCATAGAGGAGGGAATATTGCCGCCTGGCTTCTGGTGGTGATTTGTCCATCTCTGACTCTGTTTCCAGTCACTCCATTCACTTTTTGCATCTGATTGGCACCCTTCTAATTGCTGCCCTAATGTTCGCATAGTTCCAAGACTGTGTTAGCCTTTTAAGCGGTGAAAATTTGGCAGTTTCTTCCACCACCCCAATCCTCACTGGCTTTTATAGCTAGAGGTAATAGGGGTTTATCTTTCTAGTGCTGGAACCCCATGCTGTGTGGTCTGGCCTGAAGCTGATATCATTCACTTCATGGTTTTTATTCACCACACATGAGTGTGGGACCATCTTTTCTGCTGCCATGACTGCCATTTGTCCAAACCACACCACCTTTCTGCCTCATCTCCCTGACTCCTCTTTTACTACCCGTCTAGATGATCTAGATGAATGTGGCTTCTCTAAACCCTTAGTTGTCAAACTTCCATATAGCTTGATTTTCTGATGGCTCTGGTTATTTGTTTATGAAATCTGGTTGTAATTCTACAATTGAGAGAGGATGCAAAGCATGTCTACCCATGCCTCCATCATGACCAGAAGTCCTGCCTGTCCTGTTTCTCAGCTCTTGCCAGACTGTGTTGGAATATGCTTTTGAATTTTGACACATGTACCCTGTAGATTTGGTGCGTCATGTGATCACTGGACTTCTTAATATTACTCTGGATTTGCAGAATGGATTTGGGACTTCTGCCCATATTTCCTAGCATTTAATCCCCAACACACCTATCTCTGTTTTTCCTTCACTGTTCACTACCCTTAAGTAATTACCATCCTTTGCAGGAGACTTATTTCAAGTTCTCAATAGTCATGTGTGACTAATTATTACTGACAGTATAGAAAGTAGTGTGAACAGCCCTGCTCTGGAGTATCCAGGTGTTCAGTATCTGCGTCACCAGGGTTTCTCTCAACAGAAGACCACCTGACCAAAATACGAACAGCCTAGACTGGAATGCATCAGTGACCACACAACTCTTTAGTAAACTAAGTCTCAGGACAAATATCCTGGACATTTTTTTTTCTTTTTCAGTAATGATGCATATCATTGCTTTCCAGACTCTTTTGCAAGGCTTACAAAATCCATCATGACCTTTACCATTTATCTCATTTCAACATTCCTCCTTATCTTGGACTGTACTACTTTTCTGAAATGCTTTACTCTCTTGACTCCAACTTTAAACTTGCCATTCCTTTTGTCTGAAATAGTCTTCCCTTCCCAATCTGTGTCTCAAGAATTCTCTAGTGCTGTGGGACACTTTGGGATCAATCCCTTTAGATAATTTAGATATGTGGAGCTAACTGGTGCTTGACTGCTCATTTTATTCAACATCAGAAAGCAATCTAGGGCATAGGGAGAATGTGAAATTGTATTTTGTACATAGAAAATTATGAAATACTGAACTTAAGGGAAGAGATATTAACCCTAGGGATTAAACTGTTCCAAGTGTTTTGTAAGAACACTTTATCTATAGGCATCTTTATCTGTAGGCACATGTACACACGTATGTGTGTGTGTGTGTGTGTGTGACACCCTCCCTAGCACCGCAACCTTTTCTTTCAATGGATTTATCCAACATGTAAAGAGACAATGGAGGAGCTCTGTGGATAAAGCACAAACTGTCTTTTAATCTATTCCCATACTTAACTCAATAAATTATTGTAATACATGCCTTTGAGAGGCATGTTCTAATTCATCCTTTTACATATATAGATATGTAAAATTTGGGAAGGAGAACTATCCACAGCAAGGTCAGGACTGTCAGGAGCAGCCTGCTCCCATCTAGGCTCTGGTCCTTCCTTTAATTCACACCTGGCCCTTATTTGGTTAGGAGCACTTTAAGACATGGGTGAATTGTAGTGAAAAAGTGCCAGAGAGTTGCAGCAGTCCCATAGAAGATACTTCCTGGAACTAAAATATGTTAGCACTAATATATTCAAAGAGATATCACACAATGAGCTTCATTGTCTTTCCCCAGTCTCCCTGTCTCCCAGTTTGTGTGCAGAGACTGAAGTCAAAGTCTCTGCAGGAAATGTCTTTAGTTTATGACAAAAATACAAGGCCCCTCCTGATAGCTTTTCTTAAATCTTGAAACTTGAATCTGATGCTCATGTTTCAGATTGGTGAGAAAATGGAGAGAAAACTTAGCTTTTATATCATACCTGTAATTGTAATATTATCCCGAAAGTGCAGTAACTATAACAAAGATTTTCCAAATTGCACTCAATAGATCCTATTTGTTCAAGATCAGAATATCCAGAACTCACAATCTTAGTTAACTCAAGAATGTAAACCAACTTGGGGAATTATTTGCAATCCAGATTAAATGCCACTGATCATTTTTTTTCTCGGTTCATGCAAGGTCTGCTTCAATAAAACATGTTTACCTATTTCTTTATAATTTAAAAATATCTTGTACAAAGAATGAAGTACATAAAGAATAATCAGACACACTTGCTAAACCAATTGTATATGGAGCTGTACCAGTCTCCAGTCCTAGTGATTAGATTATCTCTCCACTTTCTTTAAATATCACAAAACGACTGTAAATTTGTAAGTAGCTATTTTCAGATTAATGACAGCATGTAAAGTTCAAAGGTTCATGCTCAGTTTTGCAGGGAGTGTTGATCTTGTATGACAGCAGTTGCAAACCCCTCAGCAGTAGTGAGACCCAGGTTCTTTTTTTTTTTTTTTTAAATATTTTATTTTATTATTTTTAGAGAGGGGAAGGGAGAGGCAGAGAAGAAGAGAGACATCAATGTATGGTTGCCCTTCATCTGCCTCCAGCTACTGACCTAGCTGGAGACCTGGCTTGCACCCTGGTTATGTGCCCTGGCCGGGGAATTGAACCAGCAACCTTTGGGTTTGCAGGCTGGTACCTTATCCACTGTGCCACCAGCCAGGGTGAGACCCAGGTGCTTTCTCACGCATTACAGAAAAACCCTACCTTTCCATTACACTCACTATGTTCACAGGCATGACATAATCCATGACTGTGTTCTGTGGCATTTATGTGATATATGATTACTTGGAACTTTTTTAAACAATTTATTTCTTAGGATTCCCAAGCACAAACAACCAAGTACCTTATTAAAACAAAACAAACCATAACATTATAAGTAAGCATTTAGAACATGTATACATCGATAAATAAACATGTAGTGTAACAGTTTCTAAGCACTATCATGCTGCTTATTTTAGTTGGAAGTATTCAACAGTGATATAGATAATGCATGATCCCATCAGCTTTGATGAGTCCCAACAATGCTACCTGAAGCTCAGAAATCCCGGTCTATAGCAGTGTGAGAACCTGCATGTAATGTCTGATGCAAAGGTTAATTTGAGTTATTTTACTCGACTTGAAGCTCCTACTTTTAGGTGAAAGAAATGAAATGTGTTGGTCACCTATCTTAGCTTAAACACAGTATTAGAGATAGCCACATATGATTCATGTTTAATCTAACAATGCCCTTGAAAACACAAATTCTTACTCCCATTTTCACCAATGAGAAAACTAGGTCACAAAGCAGGTAACTGAATTTCCTAAGAACACTCTGCTGATGCTAAGATTCAAACCCAGGTCTGGGACCCTTGAGTTGATTCCTTTTCTAATTTACTGTGCTACTCTAGGTCACCAAAAACATTCTTATGTAGTTATACCTGGACTAATACAAACCTGCTCAAGGACATGCAGGGGCAAATCAACAAGTGAAAGTTAAGTGTAGCTAAATCTGAAACATAAGACCTGTGACCATGCACAAACAGTCAGAATCCCAGTCAAACAGGCTGAAGGTCATTCAGGTCTGGGCCACAGTCTCAGTGGAAACAGGGAGATTAAACAGTAAAACTGAAGCAGAAGGCCACGTGTGTGGACAGTGCCCATTGGGAGACTGGGAAACTCCATGATATCTAGGGTCTACCAGACATGCAAACTTTACTTCAATAACTAATTCCAGACCCTGTAGGTGTCCTGTGGATACATGCCTACTATTGCAGGATGTTTTCTGTGCATTAGCTCAATTAAGCCTCACCACAGCCACGGGGAGGGTGATTATTGATCACAGCAGAGCCAGTGTAGGGGTAAACAGCATGGAACCAAATTGCTTGGGTTGACTGCTGGCTCCCATTGGCTCTGTTACCCCTATCCCAGGAGATTTACCTTCCCTGCGACCAAATTGATTTGCAAGCTGGAAGTGATAATAATATTTTTGAGTTGTTAAAAAATATAAAGGGGAGCAAAAAGGGAATGGATGTAATACAACAACAGTAAAATTAAATGTAAATAATTAAAGGTAGAAGAAGGTATAAGGGGGATAAATGGTGATGGAAGGAGACTTCACTTGGGGTGGTGAACACACAATACAATCTACAGATAATGTGTGTGGAATGGTGCACCTGAAACCCCAATAAATGAAGTAAGAAGTAAAAATAAAAGTTAAAAAAATAAAAACAAAAAAATAAAGAATATAAAGAATTTCAAACAGTGCCTAAATCAGGGTAATTGCTAGGTAAGTATTTGGTAAATGAAAAAGGAGACTTAGTAACTTGCATAAATTCATTCAGGTAATATACAGAGCTGGGACTGAAGTACAGATGGCAGGAGCCCACAACTGATCGTGGTCCAGACTTTAGAGGGCATATATGGATTGGAACCATCAGACAGAGGTTTCTGATTCTGCAAATGAGAGATCTCAGAAGCTTTGCCTGTGAGGGTGCTAGGGAAAGCAGACATCAACAAGACCCTAGAATTCCTTTTTATTTCTCTCTATTCTATATTGGCTACTATCTCAATGGAAATTGTGGCATATTTGAAGCTTATTTCAGAATCTCCTTTACCTAAGACCTTTTCCAGTGTTGGCTGGACACTTGTAATCTTCAGCTTTGTAACCATTTCTGAATTTATCTCCATCAAAAGTCAGCAATACTTAGCACTCTCTACCTTCAGAGGAATTAACAAAGGTGGATTCTAGACAGAAATTTTAGGTCAGAATGTAGAGTCCTATTGAGGTTGTCTGCCCAGTAACCCCTTCTCCATGATAGGAAATATACCTTACACTTACATCATGAAATGAGATTTTCAAAGGTTTTCTTCTTGCACTGCCATAAGTCAGGTATTTTAAAAGATAAATATAGTTTTTCTGTGAAGAATAAATTGCTGCTTTTTTATTTTATTTTTTTTAAATTTTATATGAAGCAAATAAAGAACAATACATAGCTGGATCTACTCAGTCTTACCATATATAAGAATGTAAACGTTTTGTTAAAAAACATTTTACCTATGCCAAATCAAGTCAGATTAGGCTAAGATCTGTTGTCCCATGACTTTGAGCTCTTGGAAAGCATCTCAATTTCAGTCTATTAGACTAACTTACTCTGGATTTCATATGCATAGACACACACCTGGTGAGCAGAGACATGATCTGAATTTGGGAGCAGGTATTTTGTAGTAAAGGCCATAACCCACAGTT
The DNA here is from genome assembly GCA_004026585.1 of Noctilio leporinus. Lineage (NCBI taxonomy): Eukaryota > Metazoa > Chordata > Mammalia > Chiroptera > Noctilionidae > Noctilio > Noctilio leporinus. The sequence continues at coordinate 25,586 of PVIW01008933.1, forward strand.
TCGAGAGTGAAAATCTTTCATGTGTTACTTTTCACAAAACTGCTAGTGAAGTATCTGCAGCAGGGTATTGGGGCATTTTTTGGAATCAGTGTTTGTGCCTTACACTTTGGATGAATTTATCCAAGTTAAAAGGGGTCATATTTAGTTTGTTTTTCAGCTTAGGAAAGACAAGAATTACATTGTAGAGAGATGCAATAGCTAATGGCAAGGTAGTTAAGCAAAAACTTTGATGTTAGTCACCCTGGGTTTGAACATGATCTTAGCCACTAGCTAGTGAACTATGTGACATTCATCCAGTTATTTAAGCTCTCTGAGCTTTGAGTTCTTCACCTTTAAAAGTACCTCAAATTGTCCATGTAAAGATTAAGTTAGATAAAGGAAAGCACCAAGTATATAGTTAGTGCTAAAAATGCTTGTTAATACTACTTTGCTGACTTCATAGGTGTGGGGATTTAAATTTTAATCAATATGCCATGCACAGTGTTAGTTTCCTTATATATATTATTGCTAATTTGTATAAGGATCACAGCCAGAAACCACAATTAGATAAGTGTTTCTCATTACATTGTGTTAAATGGGTCGGAGAAGAGTCTAGAGACGTGGAGATCCATCAAGAGGCTATTACACTGATTCAGATGGGGAGTTCTCATTAAGATGGTAGCAGTGAAATGGAGAAAGAAAAACTACTTAGGATTTGGCATCTGGAGGACAGATGCTGTAACTGATTGGCTATGGTAGCAAGAAATAACAAGAACTCATATAAAAACACTTTTCATCTAATTTCTCTGACTAAAATCCACTGATGATGGAACACTGATTTGCCAGAATAGTCTAATGAAGAGATAAGACTGTAAAACATGTATCCCCTAAAATGACATTCTAGGCAGTATTTGTCTTCTTCATTTAGTATCAGCAGCTATTCCTTGAGCATACATTAGATTTCGTACCGTGTTAGGCATTTGGTACTAAAACTTCACCAACTCAAAGTTATACAGAGAAACAATAGCCATGCTAATCTGAACATTTTGGTTAATAATAACAAAAATGCTCACCTCACATTGGCTTTACAAAGGAACATTTATTGATGACAATTAAAAAGTCTAGGACTTTATACACAGATTGATCTTGGTGCTCAAATGATGTATGAAGAATGTGTGTTTTTTTATTTTTTTATTTTTTATTTTTCTGTCTTGTGTTCTGCCTTTTGTGCTGGTTCAGTTCCCAGGAAGGTTCTCTCTTCATGGTCTCAGCATGACCACTGGCAGCTCCAGCCTATCATCCTTACTAGTCAAGTAATCTCAGTATGGAAAACAAAACAAATGCTTCAACTTCTCTCAACTGCTCAATAGTTCCAACAGATATTGCTGATGGAAATATTAGCCTAGTTTGGGTCATATTTCCCTTCTTGACCTAATTATTATGCTCTGGGGTGGGTTCCAATGACCTTCTGAATGAGAATATAGACAAGTGGCTCCAAAGATAATGATTAAAGTGTTATTGCTAGAATACAGAATAAATTGAGTGATCAAACATTACAGATGACAGCTATACTATCCAAATGATTCAAGCTAAGATTCCTTTTGTTGGCAAAGAATAGAAATCCATTTCTAAGTCAAACTAGAATTTGTTATAAGGATCTCATGGAACTCAAGGGGAGGGAGTACAGCAGGACCTCACATGGAATTAAAATGAGGAAATGAAAATCAATTGGCATTGGAGCTGTCTTGCTACTTCTCTTTCTTCCTCTTCCTCTTCCTCTTCCTCTCTTCCTCTCTCTTTGTAGCCACTTGTTTGTTTCTGCACATCTGTATTTTGGCTGTCTTGCTCTTCACTGCAATGTCTCTGTTTCTCAATGAATATGAGTATCCCATAATTCTGGAGTTTATGTTTCTCAGTTTCAACTAATGAAAAGAGACCAAGATTATTCTCAATTCAAAATGTATGAAACAGAATTTCATTAGTACAACTTAGATCTAGTGACCATATCAGTCCAACTAAATGTGGCATACAGATTGGGTTGAACCCTACCACTGCATAAGAATGCTGGCTCCTCCACCTTTAGGGTAGACACACATCACTGGAAATCATTCTTGTAGAACAGAGATGTGGGAGGAGTGCTGGAGTGAATAAGGTGGAAGGTGTTGGAGAAAAGGTTCAGTTTGGAACATACTGAGCTTGTGACTTCTGTGGGATATCCAAATGGCAAACTCCAGTGGCTTATTGAATATATGAATTTATTTTCAGAAGAGACTACGAGGCTTAAAATTAGATTTTATAGTTATTATAATAGTAAGAGGGAGTTGAAATTATATGTAGATGAGGTTATTAATAGTAATCGTTGATTATGTGACAACATAGGAAGTCTGGTGTTCAGTTTCCATTTTAAGCCAAGAAAATGATTTTAAGTAAAATGGAGGCATTTATATAACATTAAATTATGAAAGTAGTGGGTTAGCTATTTCTTGAGATCACTATTAAGCAGTCTCAGGCTCACCTACATTTTCAGGATCTTCTTCACCTAAATTATTCCTTTTGATGTTCCCCAGAGATTTCACTGAACCTCTTTGCAGAGCTTACACTTTATGGATTATATGACTTAAATTCACATCTACATGTGAATGACTCCACATTTCTCTCCTATTCAGGTCTCCCATCTATTTATCTAGTGGCTGGCTGGACAGCCAGTTCAACTTAACCCGCCACCCCTATCACCTGCTTCCTAAAGCCTGCTCCTTCCCCAGGGCCTTCCTGTCCATCCTGTCATTATGCCCACATGTGTTAATTCTGCCCCTTTTGTGTCCTTGAATCTGTCCAGTTTGTCTTTTTCCCAATTGCTACTAAATTAGTACAAGCCTCTCATATCTCACCACTTATTTTAATGCTTTATTGTTGTCCCCAGTTTCATTTCTGTCATCCCTACCTGCAGCTTTCCCCACCAAAATCTATTCACTCTGCAGCCAAAGTGACCTCTTCTTCGCACCAGTTCTCCATGGTGCAACTACAGAGAAATATCTAAAGCATATGCATAAATCTAACCCTGGCACATTATTGATTAGAAGTTTTAAGATTTTTCACTTGTCCCAGAATAAATTCCAAACTTGTAAGGACCACATATATGCCCATTAATAATTGCAGCCCTTTATATCTCTATTTTATGTTTTGTTTACTTCCTTAAATGTACCAGATCTCTCTAAGGCATCCTCAGACTGAGGGTTATCCCCACCTCAGACCCTAACTCTAGGGAATCCTTTCTGCTTGCCTCATCTCACACCTCTTTCAGGACTTAGCTTTGCTTTTACTCCCTTGACAAATCTTTTCCTGAACAACTAATATTAAATTTTACATTGTTTTTGTGTATTTCTTTGGAATCTTGTTCTTATCCCAACATCCCACTTATCATATCAAGTTTCAATAACCAGTTTGTTTCTTTCTCTTTCATCATGGATTGCAAGCTCCTTGAAGTGCTCCTTGAGGGCCGGAACTCTTCTTTTATTTATTTATTTTTAACTCTATCACCCCAGTGTCTAGCAGAGGCCCTGAAATAAAATAGACACTCAGTTAATATTGGCTGATAGAATGAATGGATACCTATTAGGTTATCTATACATAAAGGTGAAAGATATTTAAATTTGATTATTGGCCATAAACATCACTCATTACAGAAAGGATTCCTTTATCACTTTGCAACTTCTATCTAACTGCCATTATAAAATCATATATTTTGGTAAAAATAGATAGGCAAACAAATAAATACATAAGTATGTATATACACTTCTAGTAGGTGATGAGGACATACATTTAAAGAATTAAACCATTTGTTTAAAATTAATATAAAAGAATAAATACCTGGTTTCCTTAAAAACCCAGTTCCTTCCAGTCCCACATTTTTTTCATTCCAAATTATCACCTTTAAATGAATTAAGAATTGACTTCCAGTCAAGATGGGGGCATAGGAAAGCATGGCTTCCCTCATCACACAACCATATCAGAATTACAATTAAATTATAGAGCAACTATCATTCAGAACCAGCAGAAATTGAGATAAATGGAAGTCTGACAACTATGGAATTAAAGAAACCACATCCATCCCGACTGGTAGGAGGGGTATAGATGAAGAATGGGCTGCTCCCACATCCCTAGGTGGGGTTAAAAAAATCAGGAGGAATATCTCAAGAGCAAGGAGTCCCAGCCCAACAATAAGTCCCCCAGCTCAGGGTTTCGGTGCCAGGAAGGTAAGTCCCCACAACTTCTGGATGCAAAAATGAGCAGGGATTGAGTTGGTGAAAGACACTGCTGAAGTCCCAAGCAGTTCCCCTTAAGCACCTACACACGAATTTACTCATACTTACTCTCCCTGAGCTTCAGCACCACAGTACCAATTTGAAAGTCACCAATACGTGGTGGAACTAAAGTGGCTTGCATCAAGGCAAGAATTGAGGTACAGCTTTTTCCCAGACAGATAGGAGGGCAGAGCCAAAGTGAGCAGGTGGGTGCCATATCTGAGACTCCATCAAACTAACGCTGTTTGCCTCTTCCTTGAGATTTCCTAAGGTTCTGTCCCACCCACTGGTAGCTGTTAACAGTAACTTTTCCATATGAATGGATGGTATTGGCTTCCTAACTCCTTTCAAACAAGCAACTGCTGCCTCAGAGAGTTCCCAGCTCCTGAACCTTTTGCTAAGCGGCCCCAGGCCCAGCACTATCGGCAGCCAACCTAGATTCACAGCTTGGCTTCACCTGGAAATCTCCAAGTCCAGCACAAATAGAAACCATCTCAGATTGCTTTATAGCTCAAGCAGGGTTGGCCTTGGGCAAAACACAGGTTGGGGCTGATCTTGGTCTGTACCACCTGAAAAATGTGAGGACCTGTGCATCCAGCGGACAGCTACAGATTACATTGGAGCATCAAGCATCACCACCCTGCCCCTGCACAGCTAATTCTTCACAGAGGATGGTGGTTAGTCATCACAGCCTGTCCTTGCATCTGACTGGCCTGGGTAAACCCCTTCCATTGATCTGCCAATAGAAATCAAGTTTCAACAAGAGAAGGGTGTACCCAGCCCACAGTAAGGGTGTACCTCAAATACTCAGCTTGTGTAAGACGGGGGCTGTGCCACAGGACCTTATAGGAGAGCTACTACATTAGGCTACAATACCAATAGTGAGTCACAGCGTCTCTACCTAATACATATAAACAAACACAGGAAGGCTGCCAAAATGGAGACAAAGAAACATAGCCCAAATAAAAGAACAGAACAAAACTCTAGAAAATAACTAAACAAGATCGAGAAAAGCAATCTATCAGATGTTGAGTTCAAAACACTGGTTATAAGGATGCTCAAAGGACTCAGTGAGGACATCAGGAGCATAAACAAGATTCTGTTAGAAAAGAAGAAAACACTGATATAAATCAAGAACAATTTACAGAGAAACAAGAGTAGAATGGATGAAACCAAGAATCAAGTCAATGACTTGGAACACAAGAAAGCAAAAATAACCAAACAGAACAACAAAAATAAAAAAGAATCCTAAAAATGAAGATAGTAGAAGTAGCCTCTGGGACAGCTTCAAGCATTTCAACATTTGTATCATAGGGGTGCCAGAAGGAGAACAGAAAGAGTAAGAAATTGGAAATCTATTTGAAAAATAATGAAAGAAAATTCCTTAACTTGGTGAAGAAAATGGTCTTGTAAGTCCTGGAAGCACAGAGAATCCCAAGCAAGATGGATGCAAAAAGACTTGCTTTAAGACACATCATAATTAAAATCCCAAAGGTTAAAGATAAAGAAACAATCTTAAAAGCAGCAAGAAAAAAGCAGTAAGTTGCCTACAGGGTAATCAATAAAATATAATAAAAGAAAAATAAAAATGAAAAATAAATACATAGATGAATGAATGAATGAGGAATCAATGGATTTTGAACAAAGTTAAGAGGCATGATATAATATATCAGTAAAAAGAGACACAAGCATTCATTTTTATTGCTGTATAACCAATTATTAAAAATTTAAAAAGAGTGAAAGAAGACCTGAAAAAAAAATTTAGGAGCTTTAAGCAATACTCATTTGGTATCTCACATTTCTGTAGGTTGAAAGTCTAGGATAATGTGGCTAAATTCTTTGCTCAACGCCTCATAAGACTGAACTCAAGATATCAGTTGACAACCTTTTCTCTGACTTCTTCTGGCACCAGTTAAAGAAAGTTCTCTGCTATAAATGGTGTTATTAGATGAGGCCCACACACCTGGATAATCTCCCTCGCTTATGATTTATTGTATCATGTAACAACATAATCACAGGCTCTCTATATTCATAGGAAATTTAGGCAGGGGTCATTGGAGGGGGAACACTTCAGAAATTCTGCCTAGTATACTCAGTGTCTTAGAGTAGGTGGTCAAGACGTGATTTATGTAAACTAAACAAGCACATGAAAGAGGTTTTTTTTTTAAAGATTTTATTCATTATATTTAGAAAGAGGGGAAGGGAGGAAGGAGGAAAGGGAGAGAAACATCAATGTATGGTTGCTTTTCACCTGCCTCCAGCTGGTGACCTGGCTGGAGACCTGGATTGCAAACTGGGTATATGCCCTGACTGAGATTCGAACCAGCAAAACTTGGGTTTGCAGACTGGTGTCTACAATCCACGGAGCCACACCAGCCAGGGCCTGAAAGAACTTTAAAGATTGCATATTTACTACTTTTGGATAAAGATGTGGTCTTTTATTGGATTGAGATACAGGCATTTTTCTTATATTTCATAACAAAATGTCAATTCCCAACTGACTGACATATAACTGCTTTGCTATATCTCTTCTTAATCAACATGCTTGAAGGTATTCATTTCAGGAAGTTTCCAGAGAGCTCACTCTTGATATGACTGTTACTTCCTAATTGTAGAAAATGATGCATATGATGAGCAATAAGCAAAAAAGGCATGAGAAATATTATGCTATGACTAATAACATTTCCCAAACTTTTTTTTCCTAGGCCACATTCTCACATGAAACATCTCTTTAGCTACTGAGGAAAGATGGCCAAGAAGCTATGGCCAAGAACATGAGTTGAGCAATGAAAGATTTTAGTGGTATCTGTGAACCTATAGGAAAGAAATAGTGTTCTGAAAACTGTTGCTAATTTAAAACACAGTTGAGGGTATACTAGAGTAAAAGAAAGAGAGAGTGTGGTAGGGAAGAGAGGCTAATGAAATTCTTGAGAGGAGTTTCAACAATGTGCATGAGGCCTGGGAAATAGTCATCATAGAAGTTAGTGCCAGAAAAATTTCCTCTTCTGAAAAATACGTTTTCTTTTTATTATCAAATATGGAGAGCTATGTAATCATTCATGTTTCTGTTTTGCCTTGGATGCCAAAATCTCAGAACTAATATGTATGCATCTCCTCCCTAGTTCCTGAGATATGTTCTTCCTCTTTCCACTGCCTGGTTGTTTATATCTCTTATTCTTCATTTTGGCTATCTGTATACATGGCATAGAAGTTTTCATATAAACTATTTAAAAGTCTTTGTAGAAGCAGGGAAGCATGTTTTATAAATATACTAGATAATACAGCATGCTAGAGTATGTTGCAAAAAAAATGTGCAAAATGAGGAGTTTAATATCCTCACTGCAACTGACAAACCTATAGGTGTAAATATATGTAGGACTTGAAAAAAGTAGTGAAAACACCTGGGGAGGTCCATGAGTGAGACAGTTGGAAGAAAATAAATGTATTTTAAGAGAAGGAAACACTGCTTAATATAGTAACCAGATCAAGCCTTTTCACTTGGGAGACTATGTTCACTTTTTCCTTCTTGTTAATTTTAAATTACTTTTTTTTCAATTACAGTTTACAGTCATCACCAGTTTGTATTAATCTCAGGTGTATAGCATAGTGCTTTACAAAGTGTTTCCCCCAACATTTCTAGTACCCACCTGGCAACATGCATACTAATTACAATATCAATGACTATGTTTCATATGTTGCACTTTACAACTCATGGCTACTTTTGTAACTACCAGAGACTATGTTCACTTTAACATTACTCTAGGTTCTTACCTCTTCACTATGTTTTCGGTGGGTGACCTCTCTGAGAACATTGACAAAATGTATGACTCTCTTCTTACACAAATAATTTCAAACATTAATATACATACAAAATAATTTTAAAGTCTCCTAATGTTAATACATGGATTCTTGGTAAGGAACCCTAATACATAAACAACCAAATCCCTCTATATGAATGTATTCTGGTTTATTAAAATAAAATTTTACAACTGGTAAAATGAAAAATATGTTTACAATATACTAGTCAGAGGAAATATTCTTTGAAAATATCATTGCTGTGTCTTTTCTACCTTAGTTACCTTCATTCTTATGTTAGCAGATACCACAAATATAGACACAAGGATTGGAAAAAATTACCAAGTTTTCCCTGAATTAGCTTTTTACACAATACTATACTAGATTGCATAACTATTAACAGCTTAATACTAGTCTTTTCATCACCTAGTTGAGACAAACTCCAGACATATTAAGACACCATAGGCATATTTTGTTAATGAAGAGAATGGTTATAGGTTAAAGTTAAGTTAGGGCCATGCCTGAGGAGTGTGGGCTGCAATATGACAACAAAGTGGACACAAATACAAGAGACAAAAAGAAAGTATAAGGAAAAGAAGGGTTGAGGGTAAGAGTTTCTGAACAAAATGGGGAGTAGCATAAAAGGCAAACTGCCCTTAAATCTGGGACCTAGGTTGTCTCTGGCTCCTTGTACCCATTCTTGACTTATTGATGCTGAGTGAAAAAGTTTTTAAAGATAAGAGAACAAGAGATTGTTGGTGAAATCTCAAGGTCAGTGGAAAACTTGCTGCTGCTTTGTTTTCCTCTGGTTCTAAATAAGATCTTAGGAAATATCCCTACTCCACACATTTTCCCCAAATCCTTCTACTGAGTAGCAAGTGACCCTGGGCAGGTTGCTAAATATCATCTTTTTTAATGGAAAAAACCCCAACAACCCAGAGGTAATAACACCTGTTTAATTATCACCAGGGAAAGCCATTTAACATAAGAAAATTGCCTGAAACAATACATGGAACATACTAAAATAATGATGAATAAATTTAGATTTTTACCTGCATCAAGTAGTGTGACTTTAGTGAAATGCTGGAAAGAGCAGGCAAGTGGGGAATCTTACCTAAGAAGTTTGAGAAAATGCAAGAGACAAAAAGAAGAAAGGCTTCCTCTTGTTCTTTTCTGTGTTAGCATCTAGGAAGACAACAGTAATATCCTAAGTACCAAGAACAGAAAAATGTGAAGTGGTGCATTAAAAAAATACTCTCACATAGGAAGAGTTGTTATTTTTCCTTCAGGCTTTTAATGTGTACTTGAGAGTGACTATGCTTTACACTCTGTAAAATGACCCATCTGGATTGTCTCAGATATAACAGTACAAGCCACACTGTCCTAAAGCCACCAGCCATAAAGGACTCAGGATATGGATATTATACTTTGTAAGTTCTGCTTTATTGCTTGGCAAATCTATTATATTTGACAGAAGATACATGTTGCATTATAGTATTAAGTTGTTAGAGACATTAAATTATATTCCACACCAAGTGATATCCATGAAGTAGTTTGTTGAGAAACATTAATTACATGGTTTATCAAAACACTGAGTTGTATGCATCTTCATTGACACTAAATACAAACTATATCAGCTTATACCAATTCCCAATTCTGAATTTCCTATTGGTTTTCACTTGCTATCTCTCCTGACCCTAAAACTCACCACATTTATAATCATACTATTCTTCTATATTTTACACTGAGACCCACTGCAGTCCCCAACCCTAAAGTCCTTGTATTTTTAAGCTTTGTTTTGGACTAAAGAGTCCTATTAAATGTGCCGACTAGGCAGGAAGTTCTTACCCTTTTGGGTATGTATGTACGTATATACGTATTTTGCCATTGCACTGGGACATTGCTTTCAGCCAGCTGTCAATTTATTCCTTTCCTAGATTTTAATAGATACAGTGTTTATTCTCCCAGAGCATTAATGAGAGAGAGAGAGAGAGAAAAAAAAAGAATGATTGTAAAAGTGGTAGAAATTTAAGGTTGTGCTAAGTATAAAGTACATACATTTACATGGTGGGTCCTTCCTGACACCTTTCAAATAACATAGGTCTCACCACAAACAGGTGTGCCTTTACAGGGAAGAGCACCTAAAAAGAATTGAAACAACCCCTGTTCTCTTTTGTCAACAACGTTTTCAGTTCAGGCTTCCCCAACTCCTGCATTATTTATGTTGCTACCCAATTGAAGAACCTACAAAGGCCCTTCCATTTTGCATTGCAATGTAAAATTTCTCTGTTGGATATTCAGTCTGATTTATCTGCACAGTCATCTTTGCTTCTACTTTAAATAGTACCCAGATTTCGGATGCCTTGAATTCTGGAACTATACTACAGAATCAAATTATTAGCGTAGGACCATCATTTAGGATTAGAATTCTATACTTGTTAAAGTTTTGATTAACATATGAATTAATAAATTAAATCATTAATGAATGAAATATTGCTGTGCCTGTTCTCCACTGATCTCACTCCAACCTCAGCGCCTTGGCCTATGCTATTTCTTGCACCTGGAATGCATACTTCCTGTCTTCACACCAGTGATTATAGTGTGTACCAGAATCACTTGAAGGACTTGTCAAAACACAGATTACTTGGCTTTCCCCCATAATTCCTAGGGTGGATCCCAAGAACTTGCATTTCTAATAAGTTCCCAAGTGATATAAATAATGCTGATCCTGGCTCCACTCCTTCAGAACACTTATCTAGAGGTCAAGTATCTTCTGAAACATATTGTATCTCACTATCGTGTGTGTGTGTGTGTGTGTGTGTGTGTGTGTGTGTGTGTGATGGAGTCCTCTCATGTGATTTGAGTTCATATCAATCACATTTTTTATTTTGTTTAGTTTTTAGGTGTTTACAAACTCATTACACATCAGTCTGTTCTCTAAACACTTGATTCTTTTACTTCTTAACCCCAATCATCAGAACTTCTAGCTTTTCCTTGAAAAGGCCATGTGTCTTTGTGACTTTATGTTATTTTCTTTTCTTAGTTTACCTTCTATTCTTATCAACCTGGTGAACTCTAAGACCTCTGTTAGGTAGAGCCTTGTTTTAAATCTTGGTGGTTCCCATTCTCTATCACATCTCTTTGCTCCCATAGAACATTGAACTTATTGATATCGTAGAAGGTAACTGAGTAGGTATAATATATATTTCAAAAGGCTGGAAACAGATTATATTTATTGGTATCCTTAATTCAAGAACAATGCCTCCCTAAAAGTATTTTTGAAACAGTCCCAATTCTTTGTAAAATATTGCATTATGTAAAATCAAACACAGTAAAACCAAACCAAAACAGTAATAAAATAATATGCTATAATTAGAACTTCTATATTGAATTCTCATACACAATATGAAAAGTCACTTAGATTTGGGCCCACCTATTAAGGGAAAATTCTGGGTTCTAGTAATAATTTAGGTTAAAAGCATCCCCAAAACAGAATGATATATTTATTGTTGTTACTATTTATAAAAACTGACCAGAAAGGGGAGATAAAAATGAGAAATATTCTCACTTCTTCTAAATTAGTTACCTAGTTGAAAAATTAGTAGAGGAAATACAGGAATATTTAGATTTGCTTATACATTACAAATATATGCAAAAAAGGAATCACTGATGTCACACTGAGAACTTTTGAAAATGAGCTCTCATGACCTCTTATTAATCATTTCTGCTTTTTAATTTTTTAACTTACTTGATTGAGAGAGAGAGAGAGAGAGAGAGAGAGAGAGAGAAGTCAATTTGTTGTTCCACTTATTTATGCGCTCATTGGTTGATTCCTCACCAGGAATTGAACTTGCAACCTTGGCACATTGGCAAGATACTCCAACAAACTGAGCTACTCCACCAGGACTCATTTTTTGCTTTTAATATGCTTCCAAATATTTAACTATTAACCTCAAATTCACTAAATGTTTTCTTACACTTGGCTTTAAAATCAAGGTATCTTGGTGGACTCATTACAGGCATAGCCTTCTCCCTTTATCTCTGGCTTAAAATATGAACCACATGTCACTCAATGATCTTTTGTACAAGATGGCTATGTGTAGATCTGATGATCAAAATGTATCTTAAATAATTAAGAATAGAAGGTTTAGTGGGTAGGGGGACAGAGGGGAGCAAAAAGGGGATGGATGTAATACAACAACAATAAAATTAAAAAAAAAAAAAAGAATAGAAGGTTTAGAACTCATACATTGGGGGCGCTAAATTTTAGGAAGTAATCATTTTGACAGCTGACACTATGGCTTGTGACATGTTTGACCAACTGTTTCTTGTGAAAGTTTTATTGCTGCTATTTTTATGGCAGCTTCTTTCAGGAAAGGAGGTCTGTGGAATATTTCAGAAAGCATTCTTTTCATAATTCAAATGACAAATCACCTTATATAACACTTATTTATATCCACATTGATGTAGGCGAATTCTCTGGAAACAAATATTGCATCTGTTGCCTGTATTCACATACCTATGGAGACATCTAATTTTCCTCACAGTTGATCTTTAAGTATTTATATAATATAGTCCAATATGTTCAGAGCTATATTGGTAATGCGTTAGCCACTTTTGCTGATGTGGAAACTAAGCCGGGAGAGATTAGGTTTCTCAAGCATAGGGTGAATGTGAACTATAGAGTCAGAGGATGTAAAAAGTAAGACAGGCTCGGCTTTGCCAAACTAAGTTTCCTCAACAGGAGTAGCTGAAGAAGTGAAGCCAGTCACTTTGAGATACATGTTGTATTTATGGTACAACATTTTTACAATGAACTCTATTACTCATGTGCATGCTCAGAGACACGTGATTATGAAAGAAGAAAAGAAATAGTACTCAAAAAGCAAATTTTTGGTTAACTTTGATAAAAGTCATGGGTGAAATTGTTGGTTGAGATCACTCTGCCTTGTGGATAGTTTAGCATGTGGTCTAATGTGTCCCCCTTTTCAGGTAACTAAGAATTAAGTTTCCTGCGGCTCTTTCTAAGGAGCACACCTGGGCCTTTCTCCACCCTCTTGCCTGTTTCCCTTGCCTCTCCCCTTTCTCCTAAGCTCCAAGGGTCCTTTCTTTTGCTTCTATAACTTTTTTCCCGAACCCATTTCTTCTACAGTTCACTTCTTCTACCTCTGTGACTTTCTAAATGAACTTTTGCTTGTATTTGAAAAGAACTAAGTTTTCTAAGTTTTATCCATCCTTCTGATGAACTACGTAATAGAATTCTGATCTTAAGTCACAGGGACATGTATGGGTTAGTTACTAGACACAATATGGCTCCAAGAGGAAGTCAAAGATTTGTTTCCACCCCAATTTTCCATCAGAATTAAATTACATCCTGTGATAAGGCAGTATAGCTACATAATGTTGAGTAAATTCATGAATATTTCTGAGCCTCAGTTTTCTCCCCTGTAGAAAGAGGGCTATGATACTTGGTCTACAAAATTGTTGAGATAATTAAATTAGAATATGAAGATATTAACACAGGCTGGTATGTAAATGTTTTCAGTAAGTGGAGCCATTAGTAGCATTGAGAGAACAAAGAGATCTTTGAAGATTTTATGCATAGTAACTAGAGCTACCCCATTCTCCCACATGGCTGTTGATTTCAGTGCTTAAAGATACTTCAACTTCACAGCCAACTGCCGTAAAAGAGACTGCCTCACCTATTTCCATTGGCTGGCAGTGTTGTGACTCTTTTAAGGGATATGGCAGCAAATCAAAAAGTTGGGACTTCCCTAACTTCTTAATTAAAAAAAACACCATTATCTCTTCCATACTCATTAGTTCCACAGATGCCCAAGTACTGGAAGGAAAAGTAGACAGTGAAGCTAGCTATTCCCTCTCCCAGCACTTGCTTAAGGACCAGATTGCTGCCAATAGATGAATGTAGTAAAGGGTCTTTGCTTCTCAAATAGTCATTCTCTCTTTTTTATGTTCTCAGCACCTGTTTATTTGGCACCTGCTATGTGATGGGCCCACAGAAATAAAAATGGATCTGAGACCATCTCTACCCTGCAGGAAACATTGCACTATTTAATGATGTTTATTAGAGAAAGACACTGCAAATATATATGTTTATTTCAGCAAACATGGAGGAGAACACTTTTTTCAAAGCATAATACTATGTGGAGAAAATATAATAGGAGAAGGCATCATCTATTTCTGATCAGCTGGGTGATCAGGAAGATACAACTGAACTCCAGAAAAGTTGGTGACAACAAGTGCAAACAAGGAAAACTCATTTCGAGTTATGAAAACTCAGAAAAGACAGAACTTATTTCTATCTTAGCTAAATCTGTAAGGCTTAACTTAGGCAAGGCAAACTGACATGGATCTGGAAGGTTGAGGTTAAGTTAATTAATTCATCCTTCCATCATTTATCAAATCATTACTATGTTACGCACTATGGTAAGTACCTGAGATACAGAGAAGATATGGCTCCATCCTTCAGGGGCTCGTGGTTTAGTCAAGGAAGAGACAGAGCAAATAATTACAATATTATGTGTATATAATATTATAGGTTATGTGTATATAATATAATATAATATAATATAATAAATATGATAAACTGAGGGAGTTCTTGATTCTACCTTAGTCCTACAATCATTTGAGTGTGTATAGGTGTGTGTATATGCATGTGTATATAAAAGAAGGATCTGGAAAGTCTTCCAAGAGAAGACATTTGAGCTAAGTCTCCATTGTGGTGAAACAGAACTTCAGAAGGCTGCCTTGGAGATTGGAGGCACAGGAGCATTCCGGTGAAGAAGGAAGGAAACTAAATTTCCTTAGGAAACAGTGTTTAAAGTATAACATAAGAAGATGGGAAATGAGACCTGGAAGTGTGAATGAACATGTGAATTATGATTTAGACATGAAGGAGAAGAAGCTAAAACTCAGGTAGGGACAAGACCCTAAAAGGTTTATACTAGGCAACAGGAAGTCACTGAGGTGTCTGAGATTATTGGGAGCTGAGCCTGCCATGGGTGAATCTGGGTCAACATATGGTAGTCTGGTTCATCTATGCCCCAGCTTCAGCCACCCCTCCTCATCACTCCCCGCTATCTCCCAAATATGTGCCCTCCACTTCAGGAGCCAGAGGGCCAATATCTAATGGTATTGCTTGAAATACATTGGAAGCATAACCCTTTACTTAGGTCAGAACTATTGGCTTTATTTTTGGGTATAAATGCTATTATAATTTAGGTTTGAAAATCAAGAGACGTAAAACAGGGCTCTATAATTGGAAGCATTTTTTAAATGAATAAGAGATTTGCATTTTTAGAGTAATAGTTCAGGAACGGTCTCCTGCATCTTGAGTTGCTTAGAAGAGTTAATTTTCTTTGTTCTTAGCACATTAGAATATTTGCCCATTTTTTATTTATTCATTTAATTCACTAATATCCCCCATTGGTACACATATTGCAAATATTTTTTATCATTTTTTTTCTATTGGATATTTAAAAAATCAAATAAAGCATTGGAGATAAAATTACAAGTTAAAGGTATTATTTATTTCTCCATAGAGTTACCAGTAATTTAAGGGATAAGTGAGATAGGTGAGTCCTTTCTTGTGACTTCTGGGAATTTGTTAAAAATATTTATTTTTATTCTATTCATTTCCCAGTTCACCACTCTAACATAAACATTGCTTGGAAAAACCTGGTTTGGGGTGAAAGCAATGTCATTTTGGATGGAGTGATGTGTGTCACAAAGTATTTGATTAACCAGGGTAGCCAAAAACAAAGTTAATTATTTGGTCAATATTTTACTAGGTTTTTCAGTTATTACCCACTTTATTGTTACTTTATTTTCCTAGTCTTCCCATCAACACAGCTGATGATTTACATAAATGGACTTGCAATGTAAGATCAACTTGCACGAGGTAGCTCAAAGATGAAATCGCATTTTATCGGAAACCGGTACGTAGACTCATTCAGTTAAGAAGTGTTGATTTCAGTGAAAAAGAAAGCCTGCTGATAAAGAACCACTGATTACCCTTTTTTAAAACCTTGCCAAGTTTCTTTCAGACTGCCTGTTTAAAAACTTGTGTTGAGATGTGACAGAAAGATAATAGACTAGAACTATACAGCTTTTACAGTTGGAAGGTAAATGGGGAAAATGCCTCTGAAACTGGATTTCACATGAAAAGTACAGAATCAAAGTACAGCTGCACCTATTAATCTTTATTGCTACTTTATTCATAACTTTGGATTAGTCATTAAAAATGCCAAAAATCATATGCTTTCTACAACAGAACAGGAAATTATATAAAAGGACAATTTACCAAGCTCTACTTGACGGCTCTCCTGAGGAATAAAAGACTGGTCTGGGCTCTCTCACTTCAAAGCAACTAGCAGGCATTTTGCTTAAATCCCATCTTAGACTTGGGATCTCTAGTTCCTGGGTTGTCACTATATGCATTAAAAAAAAAATACCTAGGATAAAATAAAAGGCCAATGAAGCAATGTGAATTTCTAAATTTTTGTATACTGAGTAGTTGTTTTTGAATTATAAGTAATATTAGTGCACTCAATTGTAGTAAGCAAAATATAGAATGATCTGAAGAGAAAGAGTTTTTTCTAGTTCCAAATTCTTCCTTCCCAAGAGCAGCAAGTATCTTGTGTACATCTCTCCACATCTTTTAAAATACATCCTACTGCATTGGTAATCAGAGTTAGATGTTTGTCACATAGCCAACAAGATATATAATTTGAAATTTTCTATATAATGAAGTGATTTTTAATCATTTTTATAACAGAATGTTGGGGGGGGTTGCTTTTTTTTTTTTTTTTTACAAATTAAATTTCTTTAAAAAATTATGGCATTTAAATGTTACTTCCCTTAGGAAGTCATTTTTATGACATACGCTAGAGTTATAATTAATTCCTGAGGGATTTGGAAGCCTAAATGTCATAAGTTCCTTGTGGCAGAGAGAGTAACTATCATTCTATTGCTAATAATCTCTTTCCTAGTGACATATCCTGTTGTCATATATGTAATGATAATGAATTGGTTCCCTCATTATTGACAGAAAATATTTCATAACTAATTTTTTGAACTATAAACTAATCCTTATGCACTAAAAGAGCAGAACTTTACATAGTGCCTACTAGATAAAAGTTGCTTCGTATTTGTGGAAAGAAGAATAATATCCCTTTAATCATTGCTTGTAGCCCTAGCATTCCTGGCACACAGTTTGAAAATTTGATATCACTTGGCTTTCCCATTCTTTTCTGGTTCTCTTCTATACCCCTGACAGTTTCTCTTCAGCCTCCTTCATGGGGGGGGAATTCTCTAGGAATCCAGGATAGCACTCTTCATGTTTTTTTGTTTTTAATAATTTGACATGCTAATTTTTTTTTAGTTTTATTTTATTTTATTTTATTTTATTTTATTTTTATATGCTCTTCCTTTGAACGGTCTTACCTACTTTTGTGGTCTTGGTTACTGGTGTGTTGGTGATATCTGCATCCTTATTTTCAGAGTCCACCTTTCTCCTGAGTTCCAGAAATTGTTTCTAACTGTTGCTGGACAACCATACTTTTATGTTATTTAGATGCTTCAAACCCTCAGATGTAGGCCACCATATCATCTCTATCATTACCCTCCATAAGCATGCTTTTTTTCCTGTATTCTCTATCTTGGCTAAGGTCATTGATCATTCTATCTAAAAACTAATGCTCATTTAAATGATCATCATCTTCTTTACACATCACCAATTCCTGTCAGTCCTCAAGCCCACTCCATATAATTTGTTCCCAAAGTCACTGTGTTGGATCAGAACCTCAAGATCTATTACATGGCTATGCTCTACAATGTTGATTTTAAAATCTTCTTTTAAAAACAGGATTATGAGTATTTCGTTCCCCTACTAGAAAAATATCAGTGACTCCATTGCCTAATTTAGTAGCACTCAGGGACTACATTAAGGTTTGGGAAAAGTGTTGACACTTTTAAGTATATTCATTCTTTTTTTTTTATTATGCAATATTTGATATTTGCTAAAGAATGTGACATATATACAAGTTACAGAGTATAATAAGATAAATGCTTGTGAACTCACTACTGACTTGCATCCTTAGAATATGTTCAGACTATAAATTACCTACACTTGTACCTCTCCCCTTCTCCTGCTTCCACTGACCTACCCTACCCAAGTTAGATTTTACTTTTTTTATAATTTCCTAACTTTTCATAGGTTTTTGGCATATGTATGCATTGAAAAATAGTATATTACTTAATTTGTTTATTCCCGATCTTTAAAAAGTGGTATTATATTATGTTTGGTCTTCATAACTTGCTTTTTTACTCAGTATTACATTTTAAGAATTCAGTCATAGTATTTCATGAAGCTAGAGCTCATTAATTTTTACTGAGGAAGAATATTCCACTGTGAAAATACATAAAAAGTTATTTATCTACTCTCTTGTTCATGGATTTTTTCCAAGTTCAGTTCATATGAACAATTCTACTATAGATAGTGTTGTATATTCTCTCAGTGTACATTTAAACTTTCAGGAATACACCTGATAGTGGAATTGCTGTATTGTAGAATAGGCAAATGTTTACAACATAATATATCAGCAGTTATATAGGTACATACTTTATTATATAATATATTAAAGATATATCAAGGGTGAGTGCCCCAAACACTTTTTCTTACTGAGTGAAATGTATGGTGAAAAATGTTTGGAGACCACTGGTTTGTATAATAAAATGTTATTCCTAGACCTAGCTCCAAATTCCCTTTTTTTATTTCCATATTCCTCAGGCAGCCTCGTGTTTCTGCTGCTACAAGCTTCCAGTCCATATATATCAAAATGATAGTACTTATCAGGCTGAGTAGTAGTTATTTCATGCCAGTTTCCTCACCTTAACTTAATAGTCAAGAGCAGAATTGCAGTCTCAGTCACTTTTGTATCTCTAGTACCTCATCCAGTGATAACATGTAGTAAGCAAAAAATTAAATATTTACTCGATGAATGAGCAAATGTAAAATAGCAGCCATACCACTTTATATAGCTGGGAAGATAAATGAAATATGCAAGAAATTTTTGCATACTCTGGGGGAAAATATTATATAAATTCAAGGTATTAGTGTTTTATAATAGTACTTAATCAATGGTGTTCTACAGACTGGATATCAAAATACATGTTTTGTTTAGAATTAATCAAGAAAGTCAACACTATACTTGCTCTTTATCTTTATGTAAGATGTGCTAACACCATGGCAAAGTAATGGAAAATTCTCTTTAATCTCTAACTTATGTTCTCTTTATTAGTATTCCTAGGAGGAGGAGATCATATTAGAACAGAAGGTTAACTGACTAAGAATCAGACAGATAAGGTTTGTCTCAGTTCTGTCTTTGGCTAGCCATGTGATTTTGTACAAATCACTCAATTTCTCTGATCATGCATATAATAATAAAAGAGCTATTGCTTATTATGTTTCAGGCACAATGATATAAAATTTATATGGATATTCTCATTTAATAATAGGTATATACTACCTCAATTTTACAGAATTAGTAAATGAGGGTCAGAGAGATTATATAACTTACTCAAGTTCTTATAGACACAAGCCATTTATCATCTTTCTTTAGAACCTATGTTTTTAATCATTATTCTGTTTTATTTTGCCTTGGATTCTTCCAAGGGGATTTGACAGGATCAAATGAGATATGTCATCTCAGAACATTCTGTACATTTTTACACCCTACCCATTCAACAGATTTCTATTTAGCTTTAACACATACCCTGTCGTGCAGTAGCTACAAAAATTTATTTGTTTATTATTACATTTTCCCCATTGTCCTGGTGCTTGAGGTAGAATCCATGGACTGGAAACTGTTGGCACCAAAGAAATGAAGCCCAGGGGCATGGAGCCCATCCCCTCCACCTCTGTACATTGCAGGGACCAGGGCAGCACACCTGACCCCAGCCAAGAAGAGGAGGGTTAAAAAATTTTGCATAAATTTTTTTTCAAAAAGTTTCCATTATTCTATGAGATTTAAACATTTTAAAATTTTATTTTAAGATTTTATTAGTTATTTTCAGAGAAAAGGGCAAGCAAAGAAGAAGAAAGGGAAACATCAATGTGTGGTTGCCTTTCACCTGCCTCCAGCTACAGTCCTGGCTGGAGACCTGACTTGCAACCTGGTTATGTGCCCTGGCTGGGAATCGAACCAGCAACCTTTGGGTTCACAGGCTGGTGGCAATCCACTGTGCTACCAGCCAGGGCAAGATTTCATGATTCTTAACCAGTGTGCTTCTTTCCCAAACTCTCCATTCATTTGTTCATTAACACATTTTTTTTCTCAACAAGCACATGAAAGTTATCACAAATGGGGACATGAAGATGCATAAAACAATTTCTCTCCTTAGAGTCCATAAGCTAGCAGGGGAATGTTGGCTGCAACACAAAATAACAATTCAAAAATCTGAGATTAAAATTCAGCACCTGTGAGAATCCTCTGCACAGGTCTGTGGTTTTTATCTAGGAAGGCAAATTACATGTGCTCTTATGTATATGCTTCACACACTAAGTTTGAGAGGTAGACAGAATGGACAGAGACTCTAAAGAAGCCCAAGTGATGTCAGTAAATATCAGGGCTATCCTGTCCACTGTTGCTACTTGCTTGAAGGTTCCTGACACCCACTGGGAGCACAATACATATTTTTTTACTGAAAGGCTGAGCATGAGCAATTAGTCAATGTCAAAATTGGGACTTAATCTCAGAGGTCCTAATCTTGAGTCCAGTGCTTATGCTATTGTATTTTTTTTTTCAGTTTCAGCTAGGACTATTACTTTTCTTTACTCCTTAAGATAGAGGATATATATATATTTGAGATAAAGCCTTCCAGCTAATGTTATGAAGCTATTACACAATATATTAATAAATCATAAAAAAGTTTCTGTTGAGGCAGAAGATGATTGGTTCTTTAGGTGTCATACCTCAGTTGAGTAGTAATTTTTGTCAGAGGGTCCACTAGGTATGTCAAAGATGTGATCACACTGTTCCTTTGCAGAATGCCAGCTTTGAGAGTTCTAATAGTAAGGAACCAGAGATGTGATATTTCCTAATGGTAAAAAGGCCCAATATTTTTATCATTAAATTATGGACATTATAAAAAATAGTAGTTATAATGATGTCAATGATGACAATAATGAGGTTAAGAATAATAACAAGAAAAAATGGCTGCCATTTATTGTGATCCAACTACATTCCAGCAATGTGTCAAATGAGTTGCACATGTTATCTCAAGCAAACCCTAATAATTCAATGACAAGGAAATGACAATATTATTCACTCCAGGTCACACAGGTGATGAAGGCACAGTGGCTTTCATTAACTTGAACTATTCAATAAATACAATTTATTCACAGCCATATCCATCAATCCCTTTCCCCCAAACACACACATATTAGATAAAATACAGGTGTTTCAGTAATAGCAAAGGAAAACCTAGCAGTTGATTGAACAAAATATTGAAGTTGATTAAATTAAATATTGAAGTTAATTAAACAAAATATGAAGACCATAGAGTGCTTCCCAACTCATTCTACAAAGTTGCATTACCATGATACAAAATTTAGAAAAACATAATAAGAAGTTAAACTATTGAGTAATAGTTCTCATTAAAAATGACACAAAAATTCTTTTAAAACTGTCAGTAAAATTCAAAAAGCATAATATATCATGAAAAAGTAGTAGATGATTGGATCAAAAAACTTTGGTACATTTACACAATAGAATACTATATAGCAGAAAGAAAGAAGGAACTCCTACCCTTTGCAACAACATGGATGGAACTGGAGAGTATTATGCTTAGTGAAATAAGCCAGTAAGGACAAATACCATATGATCTCACCCATTGCAGGACAATAATGGGCAAAACTAACAACAAGCAAAACAGAACCAAATATATGAATACAGTGAATAGGCCTTCAGTGGTCAGGGGGAAAGGGGTTGGGGGGAGGGAGGAGGCAGAGGCAAGAAAGGGGAGCAGCTTAGACAAGAACCTAGTATAAAGGAACCATGGACATGGACAACAGGTGGGATTGACTTTGAGGGGAATGGGTGGGTGGGGAGGGGGACAGAGGGGAGCAAAAAGGGAATGGATGTAATACAACAATAAAATTTAAAAAAAGAAAAGAAAAAGTAGAGTTGTCTGAGAAAAACAATGTGGGTAAGCATTCAAAAATGAATCAGTGTAATGCATCATATTAACAAACTAAAGAAGAAAAACCACAAGGTTATCTCAATACGTGCAGATAAAGCACCTGAAAAATCTAACATTTGTCCCTGATAAGCTTTTTCAGCAACCTAGAATTTAGAGAGAACTTCCTCAATCTGATAAATGGTTTCAATGAATTCAGTAGCTTAACATCATACCTAGTGGTTAAAAACTGAAAACTTTTCTCCTAAGATGAAGAATGAGTCAAAGATGTCTGTTCTATATCCCACACTGTACTGAAGATCACAGCCAGGAAAATAAGAAATACAACTTACTTTATTCACACATGATTCATGAACTATGTAGGAAATCCTAAGGAATTTTTTAAAGAGTTTATTTATTATTTTTAGAGAGAGGGGAAGGGAGAGAGGCAGAGAGGGAGAGAGACATCAATGTATAGTTGCCTTTCACCTTGTCCAGCTACAGACCAGGCTGATACAGACCTGGCTGAAGACCTGGCTTGCAACCTGGTTGCCCTAGTTGCCCTGGCTGGGAATCGAATCAATGACCTTTGGGTTCGCAGGCTGGCATCTTATCCACTGTGCCACCAGCCAGGGTGGAATTTTTTTAAAGCTTGCCAGTCTCTTAAAAAACTTAAACTTGCAAGATCACTAGCCATTCTACTTCTAGTTATTTATGCAAGAGAAACAAAAGCTTATCTTGACCCAAAGATTTGAACACAAATATTATGAGTGTTGTTGTTTGTAATAGCCAAAGACTGGGAAAAACTCAAAAACCCACAATAAATAAGCCAATTGTGGCACAGTCATACAACTCAGTAATGAAAAGGAACAAGTTATTGTATACATAAAAGCATGGATAAGTCTCAAAATAATTATACATGAAACAACCAGAAAAAAAAACTGCATACTCCTTTATATAAAAGTATATAAATGCAACCTATAATGGCAGGAAGTAGATCTCTGGTTGACTAGGGATGGTATGGTCATACACAAAGGGAGTTGTTACACAGGGGCACAAAGAAACTTTCGTGGGGAAAGTGTATATTCTATTTCCTGATTGTATAGCTTTATGGATGTATAAATATGTCAAAAGTTATCAAATTGTACAGATAAATGTGTGCAGTTTATTGTGTGCTGATTATGCCTCTATGAAACTATACAATTAGAAAAGAAAAACAAAAAAGAAATAATAGAAGGATTCTTTTCTATCATGGTTTAGAATGAATGTTGAGTATCGCACGGCTGATAGGGCAGCTTTATGTTGCCTGGGATCAGCCTCCTACTATCTTCTTGCTCTGCAGTTCTCCATATGCAGCTCTTGTCTTGCGGTTCAACATACTGTTCCAGCTCCTTCCATAGGTCCACATGATAGCCAGCAGGAAAGAGCAAAGGGAAGTGGAAGTCAAATTCTTTCTTTTAAGGACATACACAGGACTTAGAACACTCACTTCTGCTGATATCCTATTGAACTGAGATATGTGACCACAACTTACTAAGGGTGGCCAGAAAGTTTAGCCTTTTAACTCTGCTATCAGGTACCAGCTAGTACATATTGTTACCACCACTAAGAAATAGAATCTAGAAGTTTCTATCCACCAAAACATAAACATCTACAAGACTTCACTTAAACCAATCCAATAAATAAGCTATTGATTATGTTACAGTTTTTAAAGATCAAAAGCCAGGAACATTTTCTATTCTGTTTTTCTGTTGTAAGATGGGAAAAGTTAGCCATTACATTGAGGAAGAAAGGGTCTCCTGGAACCTGTAATCAGAGTTAGAAGGTGTGAAAATGGCCTATGATTTTGTACCATCTTATAATTACGCTATTTCCAAAAGAATACCCAAAATCACTAAAACTTCGAGTTCGTTGATTCATGGCCAGCAAAGTACACCAATATTTCTTTGAGTCTACATGTGTGTTCAGATCTCACTGAAACATTAGAGCAATTTTTAATATTACTATAATCTATTTCCTAAGAATTTATTCTTTTCTCTGATCATCATAGTAAAGATTTAGGACCATGAGTATATTAAGAAATTTTAGCCCTGGCTGGTGGCTCAGTGGATAGGCACCAGCCCACAAACCCAAAGGTCACTGGTTTGATCCCTAGCCAGGGCAACATAACCAGGTTGCAAGTCAGGTCTCCAGCCAGGTTTGTAGCTGAAGGCAGGTGAAAGGCAACCATACGTTGATGTCTCTCTCCCTCTCTCCCTTCCCCTCTCTCTGAAAATAATAAATAAAATCTTTAAAAAATAAAAAGACATTTTATAGCTCTGCTACAAAAGTAAGAAGTCTCTTTTTCTCCCTAAATTTTCCTTAATGAAAGAAAGATGTTGAAACCTGTACTCTGTCTGCTCTATATGCTCTATGGAAGGAGAACTTTCATGGGTCTCTGTGACAGTACGAGAGAAAAGTCAGAAGATAGGTATTAAAAGAGAAGTACAGCCCTGGCTGGTAGCACAGTGGTTAAGGCGCCGGCCTGCGAACCCAAAAGTCGCAGGTTCGATTCCCCAGCCAGGGCACATAACCAGGTTGCAAACCAGGTCTCCAGTCAGGTCTGTGGCTGGAGGCAGGTGAATGGCAACCATACATTGAAAAAAAAAAGAGAAGTACAGTAAGCCCTGGTGGGGTAGCTTAGTTACTTAGAGCGTTGGTGTCAATACACCAAGGTTGTGGGCTTGATCTCTGGTTAGGGCATATATAAGCATCAAATAATGAATGCATAAATAAGTATAACAACTCTTTCTCTCTCTCCCCCCTTCTTCTCTCTTTCTCAAATCAATAACTATAAAAATAAACACAGTGAGTCATAAATTCTAAAATATTAGATATAAGGGCCTCTAACCTAGCTTGTTTGTCTTTCTATAGTTCTACCAGCCTGATATTTTATTCAGCTTAAGCTCATTTGGGTTGTAATTTAGAATTATTAATGTGACATCATTTTTGGTGCTTAAGTAATAGCCAATTAGGATCCTACTGCCAGTATGTTGTTTATGACTTTTTAAAACACAGTAATTGTTTGCTTTGTTTTTTCTATTCTGTAAATGTCACCTCTTTACCAGCATTCTCAGCAGAAAGGATGGTTGAAATATTTTTTAAAGATATAATTAACTTTAATGTCTTTTACACCCTTGTATTTTCCTGGGCAAAGTTACATTCTGAATCTTGAAGGTATTTGTTCAAAATCACAGCCAAACACTTACAGCCATCATTCAGTATCTCTGGTGTAACTGGTGGGACATTGTACATGTTGAAGATGAGCTGACAGAGCTCACAGCTGTGACACAGTCAGTCATATGGCTTTATGCAAAACACAAGTGCTTGGCAATGGAGAAAAGAAGAGATACGTTTGAGTGTGAGCTATTCTTTTGGGTTAAAACTGCAGACCTTTATTTTTTTTAGAGTAGTGCTTCCCTTTTACTGTTTTTAATTCCTTACAATATCAATAAGATTGTAATAATGTTGAAATTGTTATTTATTAGTGCTTATTGACAATAATAATGGATCATGATTATTGAGTGCCTGCTAAAATGCCAGGCAATATATTAATTGTTCTACATGAATTATGTCAAATAATCTTCACATTAATTCTATGAAGCTGAACTATTTGAATATGTTTACAGATAAGGACATTGAGCTCACAGTTGGTAAGTGGTAAAATAGGGACTTTAGTCTTCTGCTTTTAAAAAATATTTTAGCCTATTTTAAATTAAAATTTGTTTCAATTACGGTTCATATATAATACCCTTCTGTACAAGTTTCAGATGTACAGTAAAGCAGCCAAGAAAATTACACACTTCACAGTATGGTCTCCTCAATATTTCAAATATCCACCTGGCCCCACACATATCCATCATAACATTATTGATCACATCCACACCTCTGTGACTGTTCTCTGACTACCAATTTGTATTGCTCAACCCCTTCATATTTTCCACATAGCCTCCCCAACCCCTCTCCCTCTGACCACTGTCAGTATATTCTCTGTATCTATCAGCCTATTTCTATATTGTTTATTTTGTTCATTGAATTCCACATACATGCAAAATCACATAGCATCTGTCTTTCTCTGACTTATTTTACATAGCATAATGCTCTCCAGGTCCATCCATGCTATTAAAAAAGTAAGATTTCACTTTTCTTTATGGTTGAATCCTCAGATTTTTTTTTCTTTTTTTCTTTTCTTTTTTTTAATTTTATTGTTGTTGTATTACATCCATCCCCTTCTTGCTCCCCTCGGTCCCCCTCCCTACCCACCCATTCCTCCCAAAGTCAATCCCACCTGTTGTCCATGTCCATGGTTCCTTTATACTAGGTTCTTGTCTAAGCTGCTCCCCTTCCTTGCCTCTACCTCCCCCCTCCCCCCATCCCCGTTCCCCCTGACCACTGAAGGCCTATTCCTTGTATTCCTATACTTAGTTCTGTTTTGCTTGTTGTTAGTTTTGTTCATTATTGTCCCGTAATGGGTGAGATCATATGATATTTGTCCTTCACTGACTGGCTTATTTCACTAAGCATAATACTCCCCAGTTCCATCTATGTTGTTGCAAAGGGTACAAGTTCCCTCTTTCTTTCTGCTATATAGAATTCCATTGTGTAAATGGACCAAAGTTTTTTGATCAAATCATTCACTGATGGGCACTTAGGCTGTTTCCAGCACTTGGCTATTGTAAATAGTGCCGCTATGAACATAGGTGTGCATAGGTTCTTATGAATTGGTGTTTCAGGATTCTTTGGGTATAGTCCAAGTAGTGGAATTGCTGGATCAAAAGGCAATTCCATTTTTAGTTTTTGAAGGAAACCCCATACTGTTTTCCACAGTGGCTGCACCAGCCTGCATTCCCACCAACAGTGTATGAGGGTTCCCTTTGCCCCGCATCCTCACCAACACATGTTGTTTGTTGATTTGCTGATAATTGCCATTTTGACAGGTGTGAGGTGGTATCTTAATGCAGTTTTAATTTGCATCTCTCTCATGACTAGCGATGTTGAGCATTCTTTCATATGCCTCTGGGCCCTTTGTATATCTTCCTCAGTGGGTTGTCTGTTCAGGTTCTTTGCCCATTTTTTAATTGGGCTGTCTGTCTCCCTGGTACTGAGTCTCATTAGTTTTTTATATATTTTGGAGATCAGACCCTTGTCCGAGAATCCTCAGATTTTTAATGGATATATTTCCTCACCAAACCATCTGCATTAAGAAAGAATAGAGAAAGGTAATATTCTATATGGAAGCCTTTTTAACATGAGATATTCTTCTTTTCCTTCCTTGTAATAAAATATGTGGCACACATGACACTCAAAACTTTTTTAAAGCCTACAACAAAACATTTTTGTCAAGTAGCTCAAGTAGCTCTTGATAGGCCTGAATATTTTATTTCACTTGTGAATTAATGTATCTACAGGCCATCAGATATTGACCTCTTCTCAGCTTCATTTCCTGCCAACTCTGCACATTAAACTGTATCTAGTGATCCAACATCCTGTGAGAGTTCACACTTCTGGACCTTCAAATATGCTCTTTCAGAAGTAACCCTCCACATCTACCCATTCACGAGCACCTTTATGGAGCCTTTTGAGACTCTTCCAGGCAGAATGAGTTGCTCTTCTTCTGTGATCCCATGTCAGTTCATATACATATTGATTACAAACATTTGTATTGTGTAATCAATACTAAAGAGTATTAAAAAAGTAATATGTAGTTATGTTAAAGAATTAAAACTGCAAAAACCTGGTTCACAATGGCAAACCTCTCATGCTTGACACAAAGGCCTTTTCTAAGTCAACAACTATTCCCATGATAGTTAACACACAGAAAAACATGTGCACATAGCTTTTCATGTTTTGCAAGTCTGGAAGCCTAACAAATGCTGTGTTATGCACCTTGTTTTATTGTTTGTTTGTTTGTTTTTTACCTGATAATATTTTGGATTTCTTTCTATATTAGTATAAACTTTATTATTCTTAATAGCTCTAAATATTTTAATATGACATATCATAATTTACTTAATCATCCTCCTATGATATAGGCATTTGAACTGTTTCTAGCTGTTACAAACAATTTGCAATAATAATGTTTTTATATATTTATACAAAGCGAATAAGAGAATGGGCCTTTAAATTGTATTTCCTGGGTTTGAACCCTGGCTTTGTACTATTAGGTCTTAGTTTTCATCAAGTTAATTAACCTCAGTATGCCCCAGTTGACTTGTATGTAAAATGGAAATTTGATAATAACTTCATAGGGCTTTTCTGAAGACTGGTTGAGCTACTGCCTGAAAAGAGCTTTAATGCTTAGTATATGGGAAGCACTTGAACGTGTTTACCACTATTATTATAAAGATTATACGTCTTCAAGCACATGTTTGAGTAGAGAAATCCCGGGTGTAATTCTTGGGGCAAAGGGTATGTGCACTTATAATTTTCACAGATACCCATCTGAATTAGGCTCCTTTAAAAGTAGATTCTGCGATAAGGATCCAAATATGAATAGTTTATTTAGATGGTGAAGCAAAACCAAACAGGGAGTAGGAAAGTGCCACAGGGAAGAAAAGGTAACCAAAATAGATATACTATCAAGCCCATCACCACTTTGGGTACTTGAAGCTCAGTCCTGCTGAAACTCTAGGAGCCAGTGTTGACACCAGCCTCACTGTGACCATTCCACTCAGGCGGGGTGAGGGAGCTAGCTACTGGTACACTAAGGGCCACTGTACAATCCTGGGAGCAGGATGATTTTATCTTCATGATGAGCTGGGAATTCTCTTTATGTAACCTTGGTTATAAACTGATTCTCTCCTCAGGTCACTCCTTGACTGCTTCCCTGTACCCCACTGCCTGGGAGGCATAAATTCCCCAATGTTCTGGCCAATCTCACAGGCAGACACTACAAGCTTTGTTGGCCAGAGAAGGAAAGAAATGCAGGTGCTGACTGCTGGAATCCTGGCCAGCATGTATACTAGTAGACAAGGGAGAAAGGATGCGGTTAGAGTACCAACAGCATCGGCTACTCACAGTTGAACCACCCCCACACAGATTGTCTACACGCGTTTGTGATAGTTTTAATGCTTGAAGTTTTACCTGTAGTAGTGAGAATTTCCCCTCACTACTGTCCTTCATGACCACTCCTGAGTGGAGCTGTGTTGCATAGCAGTCTGTTTTCAACTCACATGAGAGACTGAGCCAACCCATCTGTGAAGCAGACCCAGGGTTTATTGTCTTCTGACAACTAGTTTAGTGAACTCTCTGTGGAGTCACAGACATGACCCGAGGGAGAGACCTTGGCTTAACAAGTTAGGTAATATGGAGGGCTGAGCTGCTGGTTCAAGTAACCTAATTAGTTGTTCCCTCCAGACATGCTCACACTTGATCACAAATGTACCATTTGTTGTTTGATGGGTTACTGCTGTGTTCATCCCACCTAAAGATTTAGAGCATCAGCCAAAACCCAGCTCATGATAAACAGCTCTGGTGACACAGTCACCTGATGTCCCATGGTCACACTTAGTTTCTAGTAGGTCTGGTACCTAACTAAGAGCTCATTTTTGAATGATAAACAGTCCTTTGAAACTTTCTGGCTTGCACGTCAGGTTCTAATGATCTGATTACTGAGCCTGTCATTTTTTTTCTCAGTATACTTATGACACTAACAGCCACTCTTCTCATAATTCCCATTATCCCCTTATCTCTCATGTTCTAGAGATAGTTCATGAGCCAGTTCGTGCCCTTCATCTCATATCCCAACCCATGGTAGTAGTAGGTGTTAATGACATTTGGAACCAGGCCACTGTGCTGGGAAATATAGTGGCATGGGGATATAGCCAAGATGCCAACAGCTCCTGCTACAATATTACTAACTTTTCACTTCATATTCCCACAAACAGTATGTAAGATGGCTGTTTTCATGCATCTGTACTACCTCAAAATATCATCTAATGTTTGATGTTTACTAACCATGGCTTTTAAAAAAATGGTACCTCACTTTATGTGCCTTTCTTTATTGTGAAGTTCCATGTATTTTCACATATATTAAAGCCAATGGTTTCCTTTCTAGTGATTTGTCAAAATTTTCTCTATAGCAAGGAAATTAGCCTTTTGTCAAGTGACTTATAAATTCTCTCCTATTTTCATAATTACACATTTTTAGTTGTTCACAGTGTTTTTTGTTTTGTGAAACATTTTTCTTTTATATATAGTTAAGTGTTTTAATTTTGTATTTAGTGCTTCTGTGTTTAATTACTTGCTTAC
>PVIW01008934.1:0-56154 GCA_004026585.1 Noctilio leporinus
GGGGGGGGGGGGGATCTGATTCAGAAACCAAATTCATTTTTTACTATGGGTTTGGCACTGTCTCTAGGACAGCTTTCACAAAAGTGAGTTCTGCTATACACCATTTCTGTGATATATTTCACAAAAATAGCATTCCAGAGTAAAATAAGTATTAAAGAAGAAAAAATCTGCTTAATTTTGCTACAATATATCTAAAATACTATCATTTAACATGTAATAATTATGTAAGCTGTTAGCATATTTAAAATTTTTTGTATTAACTCTTCAAAATCCAGTATGTACTTTAAATATGCATAAAAATATGTGTGAGTATAAATGTATTTTTCCATGTGTTTGGTAATACTGCAATTCGTATTACTTAAAAGAGTAATTCTTTAAACAAATGAATAATGTAGGCATTTTGGAATAATGAAAAGAAAACTTGGTATTAATATAATTTGAGAAACTGACAGAAGGCAGTAATTAAATGGTTAATTTTCTGGATGTGAAAGCAAAAAAGAAAAAGTGCACATTGGTGGTTACAGAATAGACAGGGGGATGTTAAGAAGAACAAAGGAAATAGAGAAGCCAAAGACCTTATCTGCATGACTCATGGACATGAACTAAGGGGCACACTGCTGGAGGAAATGGGGTACTGGGTGGAGGGGGTCAAAAGGGGCAAAACTGGGACAACTGTAATAGCAAAAAATGAAATATATTAATTTTTAAATTTTCTTTATTTTAAAAGTTGAAATAAAGAACAATTTACAGGGGATCAACAGTAGAGTGGATGAAACTGAGAATCAAATCAATGGTACAGAACAAGAGGAAATAAAAAACAACCAACTGGAACAACAGAAAGAAAAAAAATGAGGATAGTATAAGCAGCCTCTGGGACAACTTCAAGAGGTCCAATATGTACATCATGGGGTGCCAGAAGAAGAGAAAGAGCAAGAAATTGGAAATCTATTTGAAAAAATAATGAAAGAAAATTTCCCTTATTTGGTATAGGAAATAGTCATGCAAGTTCAGAAAGCACAGAGAGTACCAAACAAGATGGATGCGATAAGAGGCCCACTCCAAGACACACCATAATTAAAAATGTCAAGACAGAGAGAGAATCTTAAAAGCAGCAAGAGAAGAGCTGTTAAGTTACCTACAGGGGAGTCCTCATAAGACTGCAGCTGATCTCCTATAAGAAACTCTGCAAAATATAAAGGATTGGCAAGAAATATTCCAAGTCATCAGAAGCAGGAACCTACAGCCAAGATTGCCCTACCCAGCAAAGATATCATTTAGAATCAAAGGGAAGATAAACTAAACAAAAAAACACTTTTATCAAGGTGTTATATCCCAGACAAGGAATTCATCACCACCAAACCATTATTACATGAAATGTTAAAGGGACTTATTTAAGAAAAGGATTATCAAAACTACCAACAATAAAATAGCAAAAAATACAAATCAACAATTCAATCTTTAAAACCAACTAAGCAAAGAACAAAAAAAAAAAAAAAAAAAAAAAAAAAAATCACAGATAGTGTTTTCATGGTTGCCAGATGGGAAGAAGGTATGGAGGAATGGATGAAAATGTGAGGGCTAAGAAGCACTTATAGGATAGCCACGCGGATTTAAAGTACAGTATAGGAAATGGAACAGTCGAAGAACTTAATACACATGACCCATGGACATGAACAATGGTGGGGTAACTGCCCGAGGAAGTTGGGGGTACTGGGTAGGAGTGGCAAGGGGGGGAAATCAGGACAACTGTAATATAATCAGTAAGATGTGATTTTTAAAAGTAAAATAAAATCATCAAAATTGGTTAATTTTTGTGCAAGCATTTTAATATTGAAGATAAAAAAAAATACACAATATACTCAGCATATTATGGTTTATTGTCCCAAGAAGGTAAAAATGCAACTGAAACACACAAAAAAAGCTTTGTATGGTCTATGGAGAAGGTGCTGTAACTGATCAAATGTGTCAAAAAAATAAAAATAAAAAAGGGTGGCTTGCAAAGTTTCTTGGTACTACTGACATTATGGCCAAATAATTCTTTGCTATGGGACTGTCTTACACATTAGAAGATATTGAGCAGCACCCATGGCCTCTACGTAATGGAAGCCAATAGCAGGACATACTTAAACAATGCTAATCAATAAAGTTCTTGGTGAAAGTAAAAAAATGTGTATTTTACACATGGAAAAAACACATGGATATTTGACCAATCCTGTATCTTCCAATAATGTTGTTCAATAGGTCTAGCAGTGAGAACTGAACTTAGAAAACAAGGCTGAATAATTCACCTTCCCTTATTAAGTAATGAGAATAAGTAAAATGCTGTCATAGAGAAAATAAACAAAAAACAGTTATATCAAGGTACTCTATACCTTTAGCAGTCTCTGCAATTCATATCAGATTACCCAAATATTAAAATAAAAATAAATATATATGCAAACATAAATATGCATAAATGTAAGTATAGATGAAGGAATATATGGGCCTATATAGCTACAAAATAAAAGTTGGTGAAAATTCCAGTCCATATATTTTTTTTTAATTTTACTGTTGTTGTATTACATCCATCCCCTTTTTGCTCCCCTCTGTACCCCTCCCCACCCACCCATTCCCCCCAAAGTCAATCCCACCTGTTGTCCATGTCCATGGTTCCTTTATACTATGTTCTTGTCTAAGCTGCTCCCCTTTCTTACCTCTGCCTCCCCTCCCCCCAACCCCTTTCCCCCTAACCACTGAAGGCCTATTCCTTGTATTCATATACTTGGTTCTGTTTTGCTTGTTAGTTTTGCTCATTATTGTCCCGTAATGGGTGAGATCATATGATATTTGGCCTTCACTGACTGGCTTATTTCACTAAGCATAATACTCTCCAGTTCCATCCATGTTGTTGCAAAGGGTACAAGTTCCTTCTTTCTTTCTGCTATATAGAATTCCATTGTGTAAATGTACCAAAGTTTTTTGATCCGATCATCCACTGATGGGCACTTAGGCTGTTTCCAGCACTTGCCTATTGTAAATAGTGCCACTTGGCTATTGTAAATAGTGCCGCTATGAACATAGGTGTACATAGGTTCTGATGAATTGGTGTTTCAGAATTCTTTGGGTATATCCAAGTAGTGGAATTGCTGGATCAAAAGGCAGTTCCATTTTTAGTTTTTTAAGGAAACCCCATACTGTTTTCCACAGTGGCTGCACCAACCTACACTCCCACCAACAGTGTACGAGGGTTCCCTTTGCCCTGCATCCTCGCCAACACTTGTTGTTTGTTGATTTGCTGATGATTGCCAATCTGTCCAGTCCATATTCTTATTATATTGCAAATTCATATGTTAATGCCCTCTTGTATTAATGATTTTAAACTGGCATCACTTTTAAAAATGGTAACTGAATCAAATCATATCTTTAGAAAGCTATAATACACGTAACTACTCATTCACTTAAATCTAAATTTTGAAAATAGCTCTAGTTGGTGGTACAGTGGAAAGGTGCTGGCCTGCAAACCCAAAGGTCACTGGTTCAATTCCCCAACCAGGGCGCATAACGAGGTTGCAAGCCAGGTGAAAAGGCAACCATACGTTAATGTCTCTCTCCCTCCCTGCCTCTCTCCCTTGCCCTCTCTCTATAAAGTCTTTTAAAAAATAAAATAAATTGAAGATTAAAGAGAAAAAAAAAAGAAATGAGTATATCCTTAAGTAATTCATAATACAACTTGGGAAGAGAAAAATATGTGAGCATAAACACTATATAATGTGGTTAAGTGCTGTCATTACAGGTAAGCACAAACTTCAAGTGTCATGAAGAAAAGCAGTAACCAACTCAGACTGGAACAATCAAAGACTTCACAAGTTATTCTTAAACTGGAGACTGCCTTACAGATGTGAGGGAGAACAATATTCTGAAGAGAGCATGTACACAGTCTTCCAACAAATTGTTTGGGAAATGGTTTCATATAACCAAAGCTATGGACAGAAGAGAAATGGAGAGGTGGGGAGTAAATTTTGGACTTACAATATCAAGCACATAATAGGAAATTATTGCAGGTTCTTTAACCAAGGGAACAACAATATCATTTTTGAAAAGGTAGTTCTAGTAGCAGTGTGGAAGACAGGCTGGAGAGAGGGGAATACTAGTGATCAAGGAGACCAGTCTGGTGACTAGTTGAGAAAAGAATAAAAGATAATTACTTTATATTAAAAAA
Organism: Noctilio leporinus; assembly: GCA_004026585.1. Classification (NCBI taxonomy): domain Eukaryota; kingdom Metazoa; phylum Chordata; class Mammalia; order Chiroptera; family Noctilionidae; genus Noctilio; species Noctilio leporinus. Next base: position 4,199 of record PVIW01008934.1, read on the forward strand.
TTATCCAAAGCCCAGATCTCTCCTCCTTGAGTAACACACCCCTATAACCAAATGCCTATTACTCACGTCTTCATTAATATTTTGAAAGGACCTAAACATATCTAACATATCTAAGGAGATCATGATCTTCCTCCTACCTCTTCCCCACATCCTCCCAAATAAAACTAATGCATTTGGTCCTCATTCAGATACAATGTTTCTTCGCTCAGTGCATAACACCACCCTTCCTCTCCTTGTCTCAGAAATCCCAGTAAGCCACGAATCTAAGACACACTCAGATATCTCTTCTCTCAGTGCCCACATCTAATCGCCTGCCAATCTCACTGGTACATACCTCTAAGTTCTCATCACAGCCAACACCATTCTCTCAGTCCAGGTTGTGACCTCTTGCCTCAACTGCAGTAACACCATCTCCATCTCCCCTCTACTTCATATTGCTACCAGAATCATATATATGTTTAAATACAAATGAGATGTCACTCCATTCCCTCTACCTCTACCATTTCTCCCACTTAAAATCCCTCAGTGGGTTAGGATAAAAACAGAACTCCTTACTTAACCTAATAAACAAACACCACACTCATCTTGGATTTTTCCACTACTGTCACAGTGACTCAACCTTGTAAGTATCAGGAACATGAGATGCTATTTAACATGATAAATTTTATATTAAATAACATGTAAATGTTTAATGTTCCCTCTTACCATAGGATCTTTCTATTGCATTTTCCTTTCTTCCTCACCCAGATAACTTCTAGTCATTCTTAGGAAATCCTAGTCTAATTGTGAGTCTAATTCTCTGACTAGCTCAAAGTCCACTATTCTATGTTCTCACAGTACTACATACCTGTTCACAGATACATTTTTTCTGATTATCTAATTAATGTCTATCACTCCCATTACAACTGCCTCATGAAAAAAATTTTATTATTTTTGAGAGAGGGGAAGGGAGAGAAGCAGACAGGGACTATGTATGGTTGCCTTTCACCTGCCTCCAACCACAGACCTGGCTGGAGGCCTGGGAACCCAAAGGTCACTGGTTTGATTCCCAGCCAGGGCACATAACCAGGCTGCAAGCCAGGTCCTAAAAAATGTGCCAGACGTACAACAGTAGGAATATTCTGTTTCTTTACTTGTGCTTCCTCTTAAGTGATGTGCAGCTATTCAAAGATGCTCTGGCTGCTCTGGCTGGTAGCACAGTAGATTAGGTGCCAGACTGTGAACCCAGGGGTTGCTGGTTCGATTCCCCAACCAGGTCACATGGCAGGGCTGCGAGCCAGGTCTCCAGCCAGGTCCACAGCTGGAGGCAGGTGAAAGGCAACCATACGTTGATGTTTCTCTCCCTTTCAGCATCTCTCCCTTCCCCTCTCTCTGGAAATAATTAAAAAAAAAAAAAAAAAGATGCTCTGGCTGACACATCACTGGTCTCCTGGTCCTTCTTAGAGCTTAGTTTTCTTTATTGATCTGTTATTGTTATGGGCCACCCTCAAAACAATGCCTTTAGTCTATTTTCCTCTTTCTCTAATCATTAAAGAATATATTAGCAATTTATTGTAGCATTTTCCAAACATTCATCTTCATTCACTTTCCTCCAAAACTATGAATAGGCAGGAAAAACAAAATACTGTGAACTCCAAAAGCAGAAATTTTAAAAACTCAAAAAACCTTTATGGACAAAAAAAAACCAGAATCTCACTATTTCCAATATCAATTCTAGGTCAAATTACTGCCAGGGCTTAAACACAGAATTTGAAATGATCTCCTTTTTCTTTAATGTAACAAAAGAGCTACTTCATAATTCATTACCTCATTATAAAGGTACTTCCATATATTAACAATTATAAATTATTCAAAATAATCAATAAATTTTGAGTAATACAGTATGAGGAATATAGAAAATGAACTAAACTGGTATCTGCTTCTCCACGATTATACTAAGTGTTGGTAATTCATATCATGGTAATGTTATATATACACACACACACACACACACACACACACACAAAGGATGTGCACAATCAACTGGCAATAACTTTGCCTCTCCTTATTTCACGTGCTTCTTAATTCTGAAAAACTATGTTTATAAGGTTATGATTTAAATCATTGTTTCAGATATAAAGTATTAAATTCTGAGGGCAACCATCATATCAAAGGAATATGATGTTAGAGCAACCAGTTTCTGGACTGCATGCAGGGCCAACTGCTAAGGAAATTGGGAACTTCAATAACATCCCTTTATGTACAGTTTACAACCTGAAGAAGGTATATGATGCTGATCCTGATGTTGCCACACCAACAAGGAAACCACATAAGGTATGCAAGGATTGCATAAGTCCAGATATTGTACACAGAATCCAGGAGATCATCAATGAAGATCCAGGATGCTTACCTTGACATTTTGAGAGAAGTAATTGTACCATGGATGAAATAAATTGCAAATGGATGTCATTTTACCTTCCAACAAGATGGTGCACCAGCACATAATGCCAAAAAGATGCCAACATTTCTCCTGTGAATGTTTCTGAATTCTGGGCAAAGGGAATCTGGCCTCCTAGTTCACCAGATGCAAATCCTCTAGGCTATTATGTATGCAGCATTTGTAAGAAATAAGTTAATAAACAACCTCATTCCAATAGAGAGGCTGGTAAAGCTAAGATTGAAAACATGATGATGTCCATGGAAAAAGCAAAGTTAATGAAAGTGTACTCAAGATTCTTAAGTTGAATTGAGTCTATTGTTGCAACAAATGGGAGTCTTTTTTGAACAATTTAAAAAATCACTATGTTTATGTATTTACATAAAGAATTTATTTCAAAATATAACACTATTGTGGTATGTTGTTTACTAAAATGTTGCCAGTTGATTGCACATACCATATATATGTAACAAAAAAATTTAATCTCAGAATGATTAAATAAATCACCCTTTTCTTAAATTTTATTGTTGTTGTATTACATCCATCCCCTTTTTGCTCCCCTCTGTCCCCCTCCCCACCCACCCATTCCCCCCAAAGTCAATCCCACCTGTTGTCCATGTCCATGGTTCCTTTATACTAGGTTCTTGTCTAAACTGCTCCCCTTCCTTGCCTCTTCTAAATAAATCACTCTTGAAGAAACTCTACCACTAAAATGCAGAGTCAAAATAATTCAAATAAACCTACCAGAAAACGACATTCTGCAAAAATATCCTTTAAAACAGGCTTTTACTTAATTACAAATTATAGGTGATTTAGGCCAAGCCAGAGTTAAATAACTTTTTAAAACATCAAACTAGGCATAAGGAGATTGCTGAGTTTAAATGAATCTCCTCACTTAGTGTTGAACTGTGTACAGGTAAAGCCTATATAATATGGCCATTAGGTTCCTTTAAAAATGCCCTGTTAGGTGAACCTGTGTTACATGCAACAAAGACTAGTTCAAAAGAGTGTTAGGTACCAAAATTAAAACACATCCTATTATGCTTTTCTAATTAAGAGAAATATCTTTAAGCAATTTTCACCAAAAGTATAACATATTAGCATGTATTAAATGTTTTCTTTGTCATCACTACTAAGCACCATAAACTGAGAGCATTTTTCTTTTTGACAAGACATCTTCATCCTCTGAACTTTTTTCAGCATTATCTTGACTTCTATCCTGTATTTTCCGCAAAAAATCTGTTATTTTAGATTGCTTGCTTTTAGCTGAGAGATCTTTATAAATTTCATTAATTTCAAATGAGAGATCTTTTCCTCTTAAAAGCTCTTATTACCTTCCATGTTGTTCAGGGATCTCTCTAATTCTCAAACTGTGTTAGTGAAACTGTTCTAGGGTGCTACATTACATGAGGGTTCCCTCAAGTTTTGAAGCATGTTATAGAAGTGCCATGTTATACCGGGGTTACCAGTATTAGAATACTCAAAGAATTCCATCAAAGCAAACTACTGTAGGTTTGACTAAAAGAATAACATTGAGGAAGAAGAAATCAAATGAAACCAATTGTCACCTAATTCATCTTACCCCTACACTTCCCAATCCACCCCCCCTTATCACACCTTTATTAAACAGAAGCACAAAGTATACCACTGGGTATCTAAGTATGTCATACACTCTCCACGTCAGTAGTAAAGCAAACCATCATTCCTTGACCAATCCCCCAGGGCCCTCAATTGAAAACCAGCTTCTTCCCAGAAAGCTTCCTAAATGAATGGGTGAGGCGGAAGAGAAGAAAGGGCCCCCTTTCCTCATAGTTGTTTACCATCTCTATGCCTTCTTTCTCCCTCACTCTTCTGAGTTCTTCAAAAGCCAAGATAGAACCTAATACATTTTTATTGTTGTTTAACTGTATGGTTTCTCGGATTAAATCACAATCAATGAATTTCTTCTCCACCTTGCTTAGCACTGAATCCCAGAAATAAGCTGATACCTGTTGAATGAATTGCTCATTGTTTAACACCCTTCCAAATACAGACCAACAGTAAGTGCTCACTAAATAAATGACCCAACTGAATGTGTGTCCCTATAAACTACACAATCACTTTTTTAAGTCAATTTCAAACGGCAATTGTTGATGTCCAAACTTTTTTAAATGGGCCTTGTGAATTACTTTCATCTATAACCTAGCATCTTTTCTATAATCAAAGCCAATAATTCTTAAATACCTAAAATACATGAAATATATGGATAAGTCATTTTGTGGGGTTTTTTGTTGCTTAACTTGCTTCTCTGCTATTACTAGTCTCTTACTATTGCAACATTACAACTTCTCTAGAGAGAAAGCTTCAAACTCTGTGAAAGTTTCCTAGCCTAAAACTAGTTTTAAAGGCTTGTAAGTCCCTGACAACAACATATACATGGTTAACCAGTAAAGGAAATTTCCTTTATAAACTCTGCCTGTCAAAAAGTACAAGCAAAATAATTAAATTCTGAGAAGACTTTAATGATTACCCACAGGCTTTTTTTTTCCAGCTAAAATTACATAAAACCATGCCACACACATAAACTTGATGCAATAAAATGCACTTAGTGCCCCTCAAAATATTTCATAGTCTTAAAACCAAATCCTCACCTAATAAGCAGCTCACTCAGGTACATTTCCTTTCAAAGAAATTTGTTGATGCACTTAAAACCTTACAAAACAAAAGAGCTGTATATTCCTTTCACATAATACCAGAATACATTATTTTTAAATGCCTAAAACTTATTTAAAACTTTTCCTTTGTAAAACTGTGATCGTTTTTCTTTTGGACTTCATCTTGTACAATAACAAACTTCATTTTTAAGTACTGGAATGGCAACACATTTCACACACAAAAAAATTGTTCTCATCATAAGTACTGGAACTGAAATACTGAATCCTCCAAATAGGGATTCACTGTACACTTAACTGAAGATACGAAGAAATCTGCTTTCTATTTAAGATCTCCACAGACGTGCATTACTCCTAAAAAAGAAGCCTGACCATTTTAAATCTTCCCTAACGAACCCTACATATTGAAAAGCAAATAGGCCAAAAAGCCCTTGGATGCATCAAAGATCACCCAAGTCAGGTAATTTACCACAGGTATTAATGCCAAATAAATCAACGGTACTCCGGAGTCGAGTGACACCTTATCAGCCTTCTCAGGGGTTCATTAGGAAACCACAAACGTAAAGGCAAAAGCCACAAACACTGAAGATTTCTCAGCAAAAGAGCTACTTACTAACTACATACAAGGGCTAACCAAGAGCAAACGCCAGGCCTGCCTCTCCCGGAAGGTAAACTGAAAAGTATCAAGAGCACCAGGAAGACATCTACTATTAACCTACTACGCAGAGCCTTCCTGCCCGCAGGCGCGCTAGGGTCCCTCCAAATACCGCAGGGTAAGGCACCACCAGAAGACTTCAGGGGCTTCTCCGCCTCCCAAGCTCTTGATGTACAATCGTGACTAATAAGCGGAACAAAAAGGTAGGTAGCAACAACCTCGGAGAGGATCGAGGGCGGGCACCCACCGCCTCCTCGGAGGCGGACGGAGGGAGCTGGGGCCGCGGTGATTCTCCTCCGCAGCCGCGTCCCAGGGCCGCCGAGCTGCCGCTCGCCGCACCTCCCAACAACGCCTCTGACAGCAAGCGCAGGCGACGGACGCACTTGCGCCAGCCGCAGAGCACCCCTTTCCCAAGCAGACCAGAGCGCGCTCTCTAAGGTCACCACCCACCCATCCACCCCCTCCCAGACAACGCCCGTCGGCCTTCTGGGACCAAGGGCAAGTGGCAGGCGCGGCTGCAGAGCGGCGCGCAAGAGGCGCCCCCCCGGGGCCGCAAGATGGCGGCGGCAGCAGCGCCAGAGCCAGGGCCCTCCGCGGCCACCAGCCGGCGCGCGCTCCGAAGCGCAAGCGGGACGGAGAGAGACAAGGCCTGGGCGCCCGGAGGCCTGCCTAGAGCCGACGTGAAGCGAGGCGGGAGTAAAGTGCTGGGGTGTGGGGGAGGGGACGCTCACTCGATCCCGGGCCGCAGACATTCCCTCCACACCCGCCACCCACCCCTTGTCGAGCCCTCCGCCCGCCCCCCCTCAAGCAGGGTCTGCCTTCTTCCTGCCTACCTTTGAATTTGAGGTCTGTGGGAGGGTCGAGAACCAGGATCTGCTCGTGCTTCGCCATGGCCCCAGAGGCGGACGCCATCGGAGACAGCGCAGAGCGGGGGCGCGCCCGCTGCGGCGGTTTGCTGGCCGGGGACGGGGAACGACGGCGGCGACGGCTCGTCTAGGATAGGGACAGTCCACGGCTCCCGCACCCAAACGCCTGCCGCTCTATCCCCGGGTGGGTGGGCCGCCTGCTAGGTCAGCAGCTCTGGGTCTCACAACTGACTCAAACCCACACCAGCCACCGCGGACACGCGCACTGCGATCCACGGCGCCCCACGTGACGACTTCTGCGTGCCTACGTGCGCGTCCTGGCAGCCGGGAGCCCCTAGCGATCCTCCCGCCCAGGAGCTCGGCTCTACGCGGCGCCGGCTGGTGCGCCTGCGCTCTCTCTTGGCGGCCTCAGCCGCCGGGAGTTCAGCCCAGCTGTCAAATGAATGGGTGTGGACAGAGGTCGGAGCTGAGTTCCTTAGGACCCGCGCGCGTGTATCACAGGGCAAAAGGGCACAACCCCCGATCACGTCTTAGCTGCTAATATTACGAAACTGGAGAATCCGCTGTGGTAGTGCATCGCAATCTTCTAAGTGGGAATCCCTAATTCACCAAGGAGTAGTCAAACTCCTTCACAACCACTCCCAGCATGCTCCAAGCGAGGTGTAGGCTCCGCCCAGAGGCTGGTCCATTTGCGAAACTGCGCGACGCTTGCTGGGAATTGTAGTGTTTGGCTGGGTTGAAGGTGGAGGGAGAGAATGAGGGCCTCTGGAGGCAGATTGGGTGGGGCGCGCTGACACTCTTTTGGCTATCAACCTCTAGTTTGAGCTCAAAAATAAAAAACATGGAAAATATGCCGGGATTTTTATATTTGTTTTCTAATTCTATCCGTCCCTCTATTGGTAGAGGTAAATTCTCTGTCCTATTCCAGTCCTACCTCTCCTGCTTCCTGAATTCTCTCCAGTGATACAAAAGCAGATGAGGAAACACTTTGTTTAAGAAGCAAATGCATTGTGAGGACATCTGATAAGGCAAATGTATCAACCTACAAATAAGTCAAAATCTACAGCGTTCATTTGTAGTCTATTCAGAGTTCTGGTTAATGATGAACCCAAACCAAAACAGCTGTCACATTCACATACTGGAAATTAATTTCTCTGCATCACTAACGGTAGCATGTAATAAACTAAGCCAAATGAGAAAAATCCCAGCAGCAAAGTTGCTGACAAATCTTTAACCAATTGCCGAGGTGGACAGGCACAGAAACATTAAACGAAATAAAGGAATGTGCTGTAGAAAACCTTTATATTACTACCTGAATTTAAATCCCTAGAAGCACCAGGAAACAAAAGACATGTTGGTACTGCTGTCATTAAGGAGTAGCCCGGATTGTACAGAAAGTAAATGAGACAAATGGAACAGTAGTCTAGGGCGTGGGCACAAGGTCCAAGATTTCACATGCAATCCAGGTATCAAAGCCCATCTAAGAATAGCTGTCCGAAATAGCTAACCTAGCATTCACAGTAAAATGTACTTGCTTCGTATCTTCAGCTATGAAAATCAGAGGACAGGAGTGCTTAAATAACTTGAAAAGCGTAGTCTAAATTTTCCTTTACTTGGTTTTCTTTTTATTCACAAAAATTATTTTTAAATTTCAATGATTGTTAAAAATGAATACAAAAAAAAGTATGTTTATAAAAAGGGAACTTAAGATTTTTTTATGTTTAGACTTACTGCTTTTATTCTCAAACTTGGTTATCAACTTTTTTTTAATTGTACTTTTTCCATTGCAATTTAGCCCCCTTTATATCCATTCCCCCTGCAACCACCACACTTTGTCCATGTCAATGAGTCCTTTTCCTTTTTCGCTTGATCAAGTTGAGGTTGACATTCATGCCACAGGATGGTGTCCGACATATGTTTAGTTGTGAACTGACAAGCCTAAAACTGACACAAACACTCTCTCTCTCTCTCTCTCTCTCTCTCTCTCTCTCTCTCTCTCTCTGTGTGTGTGTGTGTGTGTGTGTGTGTGTGTGTGTGTGTCTTTCTCTTTCCTTTCCAAACAAATCTTATCCATGGGCAAGTTGGCATTACCTGAACTGGCTTCTCCACACCTAGATGGACACTTCCCCTCCAGAAACATAAGAGAATCTCTATTCTGCAAACAGCCAATTAGGTACAGCATGCTGAGAAAGTTACCAGTCACTCTCTTAGGAGAAAATGGTTGCCCATTTGCCCTGAGTTCAATGGGATGCTGAAATTGAGTATATTCCAGTTTCCCAGCCTACATATCATGAAGAGACCTCTGTTCCTTTAAGTAAGCATTTTTCACTTTTCAATATTGCCTCAAATGTCATATAGTCTTAATTATCGGTATGAATTGAAATGTGATGTGGTAGTCTAAGAATACATGAAATATCTTTGGAATAATCTCATATTTAGTTTTAGAGCATTGCATTTATAATAACTCAGAGCCCCCCTGATTCATCTACAGCAAGTGTTACTTCTATTGTTTTTAAATTATATTTTACTAATTATGCTATTACAGTTGTCCCAATTTTTCACCCTTTGCTCCCCTTCCACCCATCACCACCCATTTCCTCAGGCAGTCCCCACACCATTTTTTCATGCCCATGGGTCATGCATGTAAGTTTTTTGGCTACTCCATTTCCTATACTGTACTTTACATCCCCATGGCTATTCTGTAACTACTGATTTGTACTTATTAATCCCTTTACCTCTACATCCATTACCCCACACCCCCTTCTCATCTGGCACCTATCAAAACAAACTCTGTGTTCTTCTTGTTTGCTTAGTTTGTTTTTTAGACTCCAGTGTTGATAGACATGTATTTATTGCCATTTTATTTTTGAGTTTTTATCTTTTTTCTTAAATAAGTCCCTTTAACATTTCATATAATATTGGTTTGGTAATGATGAACTCCTATAATTTATTCTCATCTGGGAAGCTCTTTATTTGTCCTTTGATTCTTGGCTATAGCTCTCTGTCTCTCATGACTTGGAATATTTCTTGCCAAGCTCTTGTAGCTCACAAAGTTTCTTTTCAGAAATCTTATGGCACTCCCCTACAGCTAACTGCTTTTTTCTTGCTTCTTTTAAAATTCTCTTTGTCTTTAACCTTTGGCATTTTAATTATGATGTGCCTTGGAGTGCTCCTCTTTGCATCCATCTTGTTTTGGTACTCCCTATGCTTCCTGGACTTACATGTATTTCCTTCACCAAACTAGGGAAGTTTTCTTCCATTATTTATTTAAATGGATTTCCAATTTCTTGTTTTTTCTCTTCTCCTTCTGGCACCTCTATGATGCAAATGTTTGCTTACTTAAAGTTGTCCCAAGGACTGCTTATTGCTATCCCCATTTTATTTTATTTTTTTCTTGTTGTTCTGATTGGTTGTTCTTTGCTTCCATACGTTCTAAACCAATAATTTGATTCTCAGCTTCATTCATTCTACTGTTGTTTACCTGTAAATTGTTCTTTATTCCAATTAGTGTATGCTTCATTTCTGACTGGATCTTTTTTATGCAACTGAGGTAATTGCTAAGTTCCTTGAGCATCCTTACAACCAGTGTTTTGAGCTCTGTGTCTGATAGATTGCTTATCTTCATTTTGTTTAGTTCTTTTTCTGGAGTTTTGATTTGTTCTTTCATTTGGGTTATGTTTCTTTGTCTTCATATTTTGGCAGCCTCCCTGTGTTTGTTTCTATGTATTAGGTAGAGAAGCTACATCTCCCAGGCTTGGTAGTGTGGCCTAATGTAGTAGGTGTCCTGTAGGGTACAGTGACACAGCCTCCCCTTTTACCCAAGCTGAGTACTCAAACCCCTTCATGTGGGTTGAATACACCCTCTTCTTGTATTTAAGCCTTGATTGCTGTTGGCAGGTGATTGGGAGGGATTTACCCAGGCCAGTCAGCAGCAGTGACTGGCTATGACTACTGACCACCAACCTCCACCCACGGTGGCTAAGGTCAGCCCCCACCTGTGTTGCCCAGGGCACCCTGCCTGAGCTATAAAGCAATCTGCGATGCTGCTACTTGTGCTGGAGTTGGAGATTTTGAGGCAAAGCCACACTGTGAATCTGGGCTGGCTGCCCCTAGATTCTGGGGCAACTTTAGAGATATTATGGCTGGGGCTCACTGAGTCTGGCTGTTGCCTGTTTGATAGGATTTAGAAAATTTGAAGCATAAGTCAAGACCAGCCATTCATATGGAAAAGTCATGGTTAACAAATTGGGTGGGCCCATAATTTGGATGGGATGAAGTCTCAGGGACCTTCCAGGTGGGGCAAACAGTGTTAATTAACCAGGTTGATGGAGTCTCAGGTATGGTACCACCTGCTGGCTCTGTGGTTCTGTGTAAGGAGAGTTCAGCAAGGGACAATGGCCTCTGCCCACTGTTCTCTCTGGGAGAAAGCTGTCCCCTTGCTCCCACTTTGATGCCAGCCAGATACTTTGGTTCCTCCCCATTTGTCATTGGTGCCTTTCAAGCTACTACTACAGTGCTGGAGCTCAGAGTGAGTCTGAGTGTGGGTGGGTTCTTTAAGGGGAACTACTCAGGACTCCAGAAGTTTCTCCCACCGACTCAATCCCCACTGATCTTTGCAGCCAGAAGTTGTGGGGACATATCCCCCTAGCACTGAAACCTTAGGCTGGGGGGCCTGGTTTGGGGCTGGGACTCTTCATGCCTTTCACCTGCCTCCAGCTGTTCACCTTTGAACACATTATCTCTTATGGTTTTGACAAGGATTTTAAAAAAAAAAGAAAACAGTTTCTGGCATACTTGGTAACAAAGTATACATCTTCTTGTTCCTAGTTAAACATTTTAAACTTTACTGTTGAGGTTCTCTGTCATTATGAATATGTTTATGATCAATTCTCTGTGTAATTCAATTCAGTAAGTATTTAAAGAGACATACTTTTAGTAAATATTGAGGCAATAAAAGAGTACAGGCTTTGGTTCTGAACTGCTGGGTTTGAATGTTCTTCTCTACTACATGATCTTTGGAATTTGTTTCACTGCTCTGTACCCATTCTATATCTGGCAACTGGGGAGATTAATACCTGCATCCAAGGTTTGTTATGAGAAATAAGTGAGTTAATCTATAGTAAGAGCTTAGAATAGTGCCTAGTTCCAGGACTGTTACATTATTAATGTTAAATGTTAAATTATTACTATGTACACAGCAGAATGGTAGATGATATAGTGGTGAGCCAATAAACAGAGCTTCAGCCCTTTCAGGCATACATTCAAACAGGAAAGACAAACATGATGCTTCTGTGCAGCTAGGATTCCATTCTTGAACTAAGTGCAACCAGTGAATTACACTCATGTGATACAGGAAAGTTTTAAGTAAGATGGAAAAGGCCAATTTTTTGTGATTTCTGGCTGTTTTTCTGCTGAGGCAAGAACACAGAGACTTGAGGCTTTCTGCCCCACATTCCAACACCCATGTACTAGCTTCATAGATATCAAGAGGCAGTTAGTTGTTGCAGAGTCAGCAGAAGCAGTGGCTCCTTGAGTCCAACTTCCTATTCTCTGGGTCAGAAGTAAGACGTGCAGCCTCAAAGGTGGAAACTGCCCATGTGGTGCAGTTTAGTCTTGCCCTGGGAGTCATTACTGGAGAGTCTCATCTAGAACCTGCTCTTCCACCCCTCCCCAAAATTTTATAAACACCAAATTTCCTTTATTGTGTTGCTTCCTGCTTCTGATATTAGTGTTACAGCAAGTCAGGTGTCAGGGAAGCCAAGAGTGGATCAAGAAGGAGGTCAATGGTATACAAATCTGCTGAATTGTACTGTAAGATGAGGACGGGAAACCTTTCACCTGACACAGTAATGGGATGCTGGGGCAAAACCTAATTGAAACAGTCACACAAAGCCCTTTCTAAATGAGATAGATATGCTAGACAATGAAAACCAAATGAAATATGTACAAGGTCAGCACATAACACAGGAATGCAAAGCTTGTTTCAATGTGGTTATGTTGGTGATCCTTATTCTAGCACATCTGTCAGACTTTTGTGAGAAATACAGATTCCAAGGGAAGGCAAATGGAAACTTCACCAGATAAAATCAAGTCTGGTAAAAGAAGAGTTAGAAAAAGACATCCTCAGGATTTTTGTTTTTATGACCACTTAAAGCAGTTAAAGCTATATATTAATCATCTTTGTATATGAAAAGTAATTTGACTGTATATTTCTCAATTATTCTTTTATACTATAAAATCAATATGTGCTTATTGTAACAAGTGACACAATCAAAAAGCAAATTAATAAGTTTTCTCCTACACTTCCTGATTTCTACTCCAATGAGAGTAACCTATGTTAACTGCCTGGAAATGTATCATTCCCCAACTCTATCCATTCTTATAAAAATATAGCTAGTTTGTTTTGGGTTTTTTTCCCCCAGAACTCTAACATATTTCTATGTAATTGCTTTATTCATTTAACAGTATATTATGGACATCTGACTAGGTAAATTGACATAGATCTAACTCAGTCTTTTAATAGCTGAATCCATCTATGGTACTAATGGTTCCCTGTTGATGAATGTATAAATTTACTTAGGCTTTTATCTCAATTAACAGCACTGCAATAAACATCCTTCTCCTATCCTTATTATAGGATGTATTTATTTTCCACAGGAAGATAAATCCCCAGTGGTAGAATCACTGGATCAAAAATATTTCCTCTATCACCCTAGTTGGTGTGGCTCGGTTAGTTGGAGTATCATCCTGTACACCAACAGATAGGGAGTTCAGTTTCCAGTTGGGGCACATAACGTAGGTTGCAGGTTCAATCCCCAGTCATGGCATGTTTGGGAGGCAACCAATTGATGTTTCTCTTTCACATCAATGTTTCTCTCTCTCTCCCATCCTCTCTTTCTAAAATCAAAAAAAAAATATTAAAAAAAAAAGAGAGAGAGATTTCCTATTTCAATATACACTGCATACTGTTTACCCAAAGTGTCATTGTAGTTCACACTTCTATCAGGAATGTGCGAGGATGTTCATCTCCTCTATTCTCACCAAGTGTAGATTCCACCCCACATCAACAGCAGAAGAAAGACCATATATAAACATCCTTAAATTGTTTGGGTCAATAAATTTAGCTTCCATAATTGTACATTTTCATTGAATTCATCTTTTCTTAATCATTACATTTCCTTTTCTTTTCTTTTTTTTTAAAGATTTTATTTATTATTTTTCAGAGAGAGGGGGAGGGAGAGAGGAAGAGAGGGAGAGAAACATCAATGTATGGTTGCCTTTCACCTGCCTCCAGCTGGAAACCTGGCTTACAACCTGGTTATGTTGCCCTGGCTGGGAATTGAACCAGTGACCTTTGGGTTCGCAGGCCAGTGCCTTATCCACTGTGCCACCAGCCAGGGCTTACATTTTCCTTTTCTTGATTGCCAAGATTAGAGTACCTGTAAGCAAAAAGATTCTCTGCAGCTAATAATGTGTTTCACAAATTCAGTTATTCTTCAAGAAAAGTAAACAAGAAGAGATCTAAAGATGTCTATGAACACTAAATTCACCTTTGAGACCTTGACTAACTTCTCATAGTCTTTGAACACACAGCCATCTTTGTATAGCCCTAAGAAAACCTAGAGTGGATGTGGGTGAGGAGCACAGATTTAGACATCAGACAGGCTTAACTCCGGGCTCCATCACCTTTTGCCCTGTTGTGCAGTTAAGCTCTATGGCCTTACCTATAAAGTGAAAACAATATAGCCTCCTGTATTTGATATTGGTTATACAAGTACTAACTATAATATAATGTGAATAAAGTGCTTAGCATAGTGTTTGGCAAATAGTAAGCTTTTAAAAATATCGCAAAATTTCATATCACCTTTGAAATATAAGCCATATATATGTAAAGTTTTAGACATTTAAATCTCTTAATGAGATACTTCATAAACAGAAGATAATTTTCTAAGGTTTTCTGTAAATGAGAATTGGGTTTTTTTTTTTGTATTTATTTTTTCCAATTGTTGATGGATGACCGTTTTTTGAGCCAAATTCTATGGTATAGGCTAGAACAGATACAAAGAAGTCTAATACCTAATTTTAGTTCTGAAGCACATCATACTTTGCATTATACTTGTTCTAAATGGATTTAAACAAATATAATGCAACATATGATGTGCTTAAAAAAAGCAATTAAAAAAAAAAGCAATTGAAGATTCTTATGGAAGAATAGAAATAGGAGTGATTGACTTCAAGAGAGTTGGGAAATGCTCTGTAGATATCTAACCATTCCAAGATTATGGCATTTTTATGTCCAGGTACACACACACACACACACACACACACACACACACATTCTCTCACTCACCTCTCTACGATTTATTGCTAGGACATTTAATTATTTTCCTGGAGGATTTTTGGTTTGGTTATTAGCAAAAAACATTTAAAGCCCCGGCTGGTGGCACAGTGGATAAGGTGCCAGCCTGCAAACCCAAAGGTTGCTGGTTCAATTCCCAGCCAGGGCACATAATCAGGTTGCAAGCCAGATCTCCAGCCAGGTCCGTAGCTGGAGGCAGGTAAAAGGCAACCATACGTTGATGTTTCTCTCTCCTTCTCTCCTTTCCCCTCTCTCTGAAAATAATAAATAAAGTCTTAAAAAAAAAAAAAAAAAAAAAAAAAACCATTTAGACCCCTGGCTGGTAGCACAGTGGATAGGGCGCCAGCCTGTGAACCCAAAGGTCGCAGGTTCGATTCCCCAGCCAGGGCACATAACCAGGTTGCAAACCAGGTCTCCAGTCAGGTCTGTGGCTGGAGGCAGGTGAAAGGCAACCATACATTAATGTCTCTCTCCCTTTCTCCCTCTCTCCCTTCCCCTCTTTCTAAAACTAATGAAATAAAATCTTAAAAAAAAAAAAAATACATTTAATGTACATAGCAGCATTATTCACAGTAGCCAAAAGCTGGAAGCAACCCAGGTGTCCATGGACAGGTGTGTGGAAAGCAAAATTTGGTCTATACATACAACAAAATATTATTCAACTTTATAAAGTATTGTTTACTTTTTAAAAGTAATTTAAAAAGTAAAGTAATTTTTAAAGAAAATTCTGATGCAGGCTACAATACAAATGATTCTTGAAGATGTTATGCTATGTAAAATAAGCCAGACACAAGATTTTACTTCCTTACAGGTGTGTGAAAAATACTTGATCCCTTGAAAATACAGACACATTGCATATTTTTTCCACATTCTATTTCTCTCCTCTCATCTCACTTTGAAAGATGGACCTGCCAACACTGTAGCATGCTGGCAAAGAAAAATCACACAAACCTCAAGGTCCAATTCCAGAATTATAGCATCAGTCCTCTCCTCTGGGTGGTTTAACCTTCTAGGCTTTCTCCAATATACCCACAACTGGACTCTGGTCAAGGACAAAACATTAGGACTGACCTGCCAGGCTGTCTCTTGTCCAGTTTCCTCACTAAGAGAGGTTTTTTTGACACAACTCAGACAAATAAATTGAGCACATGGCAACCAGGATATAATCATTCTCATTTAAATCTGGTTGAGGATCAATGAGATCACAGATTTTGAATAATTATAAAGCTAAAGAATGGAAATGAGCCCTGGCTGGTGGCACACTGGATAAGGCACTGGCCTGCAAACCCAAAGGTTGCTGGTTCAATTCCCAGCCAGGGCAACATAACCAGGTTGCAAGCCAGGTCTCCAGCCAGGTCCGTAGCTGGAGGCAGGTGAAAGGCAACCATACATGGATGTCTCTTTCCCTCTCTGCCTCTCTCCCTTCCCCTCTATTTGGAAATAATAAATAAAGTCATTAAAAAAAAAAAAAAAAGAAGAATGGAAATGAAATCACAATTCAGATGTGAGCCATAGATTTAATGTATATTAATTGTTAAGTTTCTATAGTTACATAAAAAGGTTAATCCAGATAATGTGTGGTTTATCAAGCATCAATCTTGCAGTAAAGTTCAATTTCAGAAAAAATACTTAAGCTGAAATTACACTATGCTCACCAAGAAGACTTAGTAACTATGTAGTTTTGGAAATGAGTATATAAATTACAGAACTGTTTGACAATGAAGTAAACAATACTTTGTCCCTGATTGATATATTCTCTTTTATGAAGCCATTGAGGTGGAAGCTGAGTGTCACTGAAGTTTCTAAATAATCACATTTTTATTATCTTTATTACAAATGGTCAGTGATTAACATGAGGCTAAAATATAAACCCTTGATGGCAGAGACCTCATCTTGTTCACTGCTCTATCTCCAGCATCTAGAAGAGGGCCTGGGATATAGAAGGTTTTTAATATATATTTATTATCTTCTAATTTTTATTTTGAAATAACTTCATACTTAAAATAGTTTGCAAAAAGAGTTGAGAGAGTTCTTCTATATCATCCCCCCTGCTATAAGTTAATATCTTCCATAACCATAGAACTGTTATTGAAAATAAAAAATTAATATTGATTCAATATTATTAACTAACTCACAGACCTCCTTAGAATTTCTCCAGTTCTCCCCATCATGTCCTTTGATTTGTCTGCAATACAATCAGGATCCCACCTTGCATTTAGTTGTCATGTCTCCTGCAACCTGTGACAGCTCTTCAGTCTGTTTTGTCTTTCACGACCTTGATATTTTTGAAGGGTATTAGGCAGTTATTTTGTACAATGCCCCACATTTGGAGTTTGTCTGATGTTTTCTCCTGATGGGTTGAGGTTACACATTTTTAGCAAGGAATCATATCCGGCCCTCCTCAATGCATCCTATAAGATGTGTTAATATGTAAAACCGACTTATTACTGACAGTGATAACTGCTTATGTGGTTAAGGTAGTGTCTGCCAGTGTTCACCAATGTAAAGCTATTTTTATTATTGTAATAAGAATCTTGTGACAGATACTTTGAGACTATGAACATACTATTTCTTATCAGACTTTTTTAAAAATATTTTATTTATTATTTTTAGAGAGAGGGGAAGGGAGAGAGGCAGAGAGGGAGAGAAACATCAATATATGGTTGCCTTTCACCTGCCTCCAGCCACAGACCTGGCTGGAGACCTGGCTTGCAATCTGATTATGTGCCCTGGCTGGGAATCGAACCAGTGACCTTTGGGTTTGCAGGCTGGTGCCTTATCTATTGTGCCACCAGCCAGGGCCTTCTTATCAGACTTTCACTCACTAATTTTATCATCCATCAATAAGTCTTGCCTGTAACAATTACAGAGGTGTTTGCCTAATAGTGGATATCGATTTCCATCATTTCTTTTACATTTATTTATTGGAATCTATGGTTTTTTTAAAAGCCTGCTATTTCTTCTCCTCCATCTATTTATTTTTATGGAAATTTATTGTATTATAATCCAGTTTTATTATAATTATTATAAAAATTATTATTATTATAAAAATAATTGTTGCTCACTTTCTATTGCATCTGACCATTGGAAGCTCTTTCAGGTCGACTCCTGTGTTCTTTCAAAGTACCTCCATCATTTTTTGAAAACATCCTTACTTTAGGTATCACAAGATGTTTCATGATCATTCCAGATTTTCCCTGTCAGATCACTGAGGGTCCTGGCTCTTTAATATAATAATAGAATTTAGAAACCAAGATTGTCTACTAAATGTGCTCATGCTACTGGAATGTCATCACATCTAGGCCCTTTCAGTGGAAAAAGCTAGGAAATAATATAACGCATATAAAGTAATCTTAGAATTGTTATCTCACATCCTTGAAAAACGGATTCACTGATTAAAGTATGACATTTGTGTACAGTTCATTTGGTCTTTAACTTTACAGTATACAAGATACTGTTTATCATGGTTACTTTGTTTAGTGCTTTTTTTCCCCGCCTCCTTCACTACAGTTATGCTATTTGCTTGTAATACAATTCAAATAATTTTTACTGTCTGTAAAATCATTTTGCCCTTATCCTTCTTTTTAATTAATTATTTGGGTAATGTGAGAAGCATCAATATGGTTCTAATAGTCAAAAATATAAATTTTTCCCCCTTCACTCAAGTGAGTAGATACATATATATATTTAATCTAATCTTCATTTTTGCTAAAGGGTAGAATGTAACATTCTTTTCTTTCTGCCTTTTTTTTTAATTTGGTATATCCTATTAATCACTTTATATAAAGCAAGCCCTCATTCTTTCATACATTTGCATAGTATTCCATTGCATGATATTACTTAACTACAGTTGACCTTTGAATAATGCAAGAGTTAAGGGTGTCAGCCTTTTGAGCAGCCCAAAACTTATGTTTTGACTCCCCCAAAATTTAATTATTAGTAGCCTACTGTTGACTAGAAGCCTAATCTATAACATAGTCAATTAATACATATTTTGTATGGCATATGTATTATACACTGTATTCTTACAATAAAATAAGCTTGGGAAAAGAACATTTTATCTAAATGACCACAAAGAACAGAACATAGAGTACATTTACAATATTTATCCAAAATATCTGCATATAAGTAGACTCTCACAGCTCAAACTCATGTTGTTCAAGGGCAACTGTACTTTGCTATATATGAACATTTAGGCTATTTGCAATATTTTGCAGCAACTAACCAATGCTTCAATGAATAACCTTGTACATATGTATTTTCACATTGTTGGAGGTGTACATGCAGGATAGATTCCTAACAGTTGGATTTTTAGACCTAAAGGTAATTATATATATGGAGTTTTAGGTACTAACAAATTCCCTTCCATTTTGCATTTTTTGTTTTTTTTTCTCCACCAGAGCTATGTGTTTCAAAGACTCCCCCATTAAAACAAGCATACTTTAATTGTTTTTGTCCATATTCTACACTCCAGACACTATTTTACTAGTTTCAGACTTAAAAAGGACTTAGTCTTTCCAACAGAGGTATTAGATCAACTTTTGATCATATTACTAGCTCTCTTTGTCTCCTTTCCCTGCAGTTTTCCTCATTCATCTTTGCTCACCACAAAGCCTTGCAGTGGGGTGAATGTGGCTGTAACATAACCACCCACCCATTTTCACCTTGCACCGTGTATTGAGCTGACATCTGCAAACCAAGCTTAAGCTCTTTTTTCTTTTAGCTGGTTGTACAGAACCTCCTCATGGCCAAAAATATGAGCCAGGAAAGAGTCACTGGGGTAACCACCATGGGGGAGGTGGAGTTTGAGTTACTTTTTCCTGTATATAGTTAACTTTGTTCTCTTTTCCTATTTCGGCTCAATGCCAAATACATCATTTCCATCTCATGAAAAACTGCTGTGGGGTCTGTCTGGCTTTACAATGTGGTGGGTCTGACAGAAACCTTTATGACTGCTCCTAAGGAGCAGCCCCAGACACATAGTCACTCTGTGCCCCAGTAACACACCAGGATCTGTTTTTCAGATGTGTCAGATTCTCAGCTACAGGCATTATGGTTATGCTCCAAAACACCAGAGCTTGCCATCAACATTAACAAGGTGCTACTGCGCCTTTTCCCACCATGGACACCTCCAATACAATGGACTCTACTGGATTTTATGGGCCACATAGCAACACTCAAAGCTGGCAAACTTCCTTCTGTGTCATCAGAGTTGGAGCAGTATTCCCAATGTGGCATGTATTACATCTGGAAACCAGAGACCTATCAGACATTGTTCTTTCTTCTTGTTGTAGAGGATGCTAGAGTAAGAATTTAGAGAAGTTATCTCAGCACACCTCTGATCACTGGACCTCTATCTAAACACTTTCCTAAAGTGGCAATGTTCTGAAACTTCTCCATCCTCCCAAGGCCTCCAGTACACTAGCCCATTTTGCTGTCCTTTCCAATCAGCATAATGGCATCAGTATAATGGATCACTGTGACCTACCACAGGGTGTCCAGAGAGTCCCAATTTCTTTATACTATAATATAACAGAAAATGGAAAAGTTCACTATGTTCTGGAGCAAAACAGCAAATGAATATTATTGTCTGTTCAACATGAATACAAATGTTTCTCTTCAGAGTAGAAAAGAACACATTTGCCAAGTCAGTGGCCATAGATCATGTATAATAAGGCTCTATCAATCTGCTCTAGCAACAATGCTGCTCTGTTCAACAGCTGCAATGGGACTACAGTTTGGTTAAACTTGTGTTATTCTGCCATCCAGTTTCTGCAGGTGCCAGACTGGCTAGTCAAAAGAAGATGTGTTAGGAGGCACCACCACCCCGTATCCTTTCAGGCTTAGTAGAGGCACTAATCATTATCATGCAATAATGCTCTAATTTACTTTTCAGCCTGGGAAGCAGAGATAGCTTAGAGGCTGGTACCTTATCTTCTCCACTATGATAGCTCTTACCCACAAGCCAAGGGCTCAAAAAGGTATTACTCTAACTGTCAAATATGCACTCAAGGCCTAAGAAATGACCACTATGTGGCTATATGAACACCAACTCTAATCCAGGCTTTAATCAGAATACTAAGGTTGAGAAAGGAAGAGGAATATACACATAATGAATTTCAGATCTTGAGGAATCAATCTTAACCAAGATTCTGTGCCTGACAATCCTTGAAAAGTCTAGGTGGTCCCTTTTCCCAGGCTTAATGGTCAGAGGTCTCTCTGGGGGTTGTCTTGAGAGAATCACCACAATATTTTTTGCTATGGCATTGCTGCATCCTTTCTTCCAGGTGCTTAGCCATCTCTTCAGTCAATTGTTTACCTCTGGGAACTGAGCAAGGGAACATGACTTTTTATTGGAACAACTCCCCTCAGCTTACTACTCCTCTATTCCTGCATCTCCCATTGAGGATGAAATTCCAAATTATCTCTCTTTTTAATCCTTAGAAATGCCCTTTGCTCAAAAACCATCTTCCAGTGTCTTATTTTTTCAAGCTTTTTGTTTTCCTCCCAATGAATTTGTTAATATCCATAGGCTATCTTTCATCTTTCATATGTGTCATAATGATGTTTGCTTCTTTGTTCAGAACACTGGTGTAGGAACTAAAGAAGGAGAAATACAACAAAGTATACAATTGGTTTTTGCATGCAATGCTGTATAGATTATTTTAAAATAACCAAAGTTCTATAGTACATGATCCTACGATAAATGAAAGTTAAAATATTTGTGTGAATGATCTTCCCATAATTGGGCATAATTACACTATTAAAGAAAACATCATACAAGAAATGTTTATTTCACATGCTAAAACACATACCTTTAAGCATATCCTAATATTGACCTATCATTGCTACTCTATATTTACACACCTTTTGCAAAAATATTTTATTCACAAGTATATTAGTTTCCTGTGACTATTGTAACAAATCACTAAAAACTATTGCTCAAAATAACAGCTACTCCTTTTCCTACAGCTCTGGAGACCAGAAGTCCAAAATCAAGGTGTGGGCACGCTATGCTCCCTATGTATGCACCAGAGGAAAATCTCTTCTTTGTCTCTTTTATCTGGTGGCTGCTGGCAGTACTTGACTTGTGGCCACTCACTCTAACCTCTACCTCTCTCTTCACTTAATCTTCTCCTATGTGTGTCTATGTGTCTATGTGTTGAGTCTCCTTCTACCTCTTTTGAATATAGACAATTGTAATAGCATTTTGGGTTCACCCAACTAATTCAAGATAATCTACTAATTTCAAGAACCTAAATTTAAATACATCTTCAAAGACGCTTTTTCCAAATATAACTTTTACAGGTTCTTGGGGTTAGGACCTGATATCTCTGGGGCCACCATTCAGCCCACTACAGTTGGTATTAATAATCTTCACATCAGTTTAAAATCTTGGTTAAAATGATCTCTGACAAACAACCCAACATAGAGAGATATAATAGAAAAAGGTAGTTATATTTACTATAGCTACCACTAGTTGAAAGTATAAAAACAGAACCAATCAATAGGTTATTAACCTATTTTAAATTCTCTTATAAAATGACTGAGGCATTGTGAAAAATAATATTTTACCTGAGTGAACATGACACCCTTCCCATAGCACAAGGGAGAACATTGGAAGGTCTTCTTGGCCAGAGTTCAGCTGGCTCCTAAAACAGCAGCTTTACCCTCTCTGGACCATCTATGCAGGAGCGGCTCAAAAACAGTGTATGTGAAAGGGTAGAAGGAGTGTCTCGCAATCAGCCAACTGGAAGGAAAGGAGCAACATACACAACCAATCCAGAATACAACCAGACAGCCCAAGTTAACGACATAAAGGCCACCCCAAGAGCAACAATTGGAGAAAATCTAGGAGACTGCAACACTGAACTCCACAAATCTCCTAACACAGAACAGTGCTCAACAAAGGCAAGGAAGCAAAGGAGATTAATCCAAGGAGGAAAAAAACAAAATAAAAACAAGCAACAACAGACACACAAAATAGGGATAAAAAGAATCACCAAAAGGAAAGGAAGAATTCCCAGAAAGATCACCAAACGAAACAGAGGCACACAATATATCAGATAAGGAATTCAAAAGAATGATGATAGAGACGCTCAATGAGCTCAGCCAGCTCAAAGAAAACTATAAACAACTCCAGGGAAGTTATAAGGACCTTACTGAGAGCTATACCAGCATCAAAAAGGACTTAGAAACTATCAGTAAGAGCCAGGAGGAAATGAAGAATACAATTTCTGAATTGAAGGATACAGTAGAAGGAATCAACAGTAGGCTAGAGGAAGCAGAGGACCGGATCACCGAGTAGGAGGACAACCTAGAAAAATATTCGAAGACAGTACAAGAGAATGAAAAAAGGCTGAAAAAGATGGAAGAGGGTTTAAGAGAGCTGCAAGACAACATGAAACGTAATAATATCTGTATCATACGGATACCAAAAGGAGAAGAGAAATAAGGAATGGTTCAAAAAAATAATGATAAAAAATTTCCCTAACATGATGAGTGAAAATATTACTCAAGTTCAGGAAGCACAGAGGGTCCCAATGAAGATCAACCCAAACAGACCAACTCCAAGGCACATTGTAATTAAAATGGCAAATTTCAAAGACAAAGAGAGATTCCTAAAAGCATCAAGAGAGAAACAACAAATAACATATAAGGGGGTTCCAATAAGGCTATCAAATGATAATTCAACAGAAACAATTCAAGCCAGAAGGGAATGGCAAAAAGTATTTCAAGAAAAAAGATGGTGACAGAGTAGAGACAAATGCTGATGGTGTTCTTAAGTACCAGAGCAGCTAGAGGACAAGATATGGAGTGTGAGATGTCTTCAGATCCCTAAGAATTGGAGCGGTCAGCATCTGAACTCAGGGGAGCACAGCCCAGAGGCAGTGGAGACCTGCAGGAGAGCAGCCCGCAGGTACAGAATACAACCAGACAGCCCAAGTAAAGGACACACCAATAATAACAAGCGGAGAAAATCTGGGAGACTGCAACATTGAACTCCACAAATCTCCTATCACAGAAGGGTGCTCAACTAAGGCAAGGAAGCAAAGCAGGTTAACCCAAGGAAAAAACAAAAAAATAAAAAGCAAGGAAGAACAGATCCCCAAAATGGGGAAAAAAAGAATCAGTCCATCACCAAAAGGAAAGGAAGAATCCCCAGAAAGACCACAAAATGAAACAGAGGCACCTGGAATATCAGATAAGGAATTCAAAAGAAAGATGTTAGAGAAGCTCAGTGAGCTCAGCCACATCAAAGAAAACTATAAACAACTCCAAGAGAACTACAAAGAACTCCAGAGAAGTTACAAGGGACTTAATGAGAACTACAACAGCATGAAAAAGGACATAGAAACTATCAACAAGTGCCAGGAGGAAATGAAGAATACAACTTCTGAATTGAAGAATACAGTAGAAGGAATCAACAGTAGGCTAAAGGAAGCAGAGGACCAGATCAGCGAGTTGGAGGAAAATGTAGACAAATACTCCAAAATAGTACAAGAGAATAAAAAAAGGCTGAATAAGACTGAAGAGGGTTTAAGAGAGCTGCAGGAAAACATGAAATGTAACAACATCTGTATCATAGGGATACCAGAAAAAGAGAAACAAGGAATGGAAAACCTGTCCAAAAAAGTCATGATAGAAAATTTCCCTAACATGATGAGTGAAAACATTAATCAAATTCAGGAAGCACAGAGGGTCCCAAAGAGGATCAACCCAAACAGACCAACACCAAGGCACATTATTATTAAAATGGCTAATTTCAAAGACAAAAAGAGAATCCTAAAAGCATCAAGAGAGAAACAGCAAATAACAAATAAGGGTGCTCCAATAAAGCTATCAAATGATTATTCGACAGAAACAATTCAAGCCAGAAGGGAATAGCAAAAAGTATTTCAAGTAATGGGAACCAAAGGCCTACAACCAAGAATACTCTACCCAGCAAGGCTCTCATTCAAGATGGAAGGAAAAATAAGGAGTTTCCCAGATAAAAGAAGACTAAAAGAATATAAAAGAAACCAGCATTGCAAGAAATGCTAAAGGGTCTGCTTTAAAAAAAAAAAATGAAGAAACATAGAGTCAAAGAGGAACACAGGTACAAAGTGGGAAAATGGAAATGAATAAGTATCAATCAATAATAACCTTAATGTAAAGGGATTAAATGTGCCAATCAAAATACATATGGTAGCCAAATGGATAAGAAAACATGACCCAAATATATGCTGTCTTCAAGAGACCCACCTCAGAACAAAAGATCAACACAGATTGAGTGTGAAGGGATGGAAAAATATATATCAAGCAAATGGACACAAAAAGAAAACTGGAGTAACAATACTGATTTCAGACAAAATAGATTTTACAATGAAGGCCATAAAAAGGGACAAAGATGGACATTTCATAATACTTAAGGGAACAATCCATCAAGAAGGAATAACTCTGATAAACATACGCACCAAACATAGGAGCTCCAAAATATATAAGGAAAATCTTGGAAGACTTTAAGAAAGACATAGACAGCAATACACTAATAGTAGGGGATTTTAATACCCCACTATCAACAATTGACACATCTTCCAAACAAAAAATTTCCAGATATGTTGTGGCATTGAACAACACTCTTGAGGAAATGGACCTAACTGATGTATACAGAGTCTTTTACCCCAAAGAAGCAAAATACACATTCTTTTCAAATGCACATGGATCATTCTCCAAGATAGACCACATGGTATATCACAAGACAAGCCTCCACAAATACAAGAAAATTGAAATCATACAAAGTATCTTCTCAGATCACAATGGCTTAAAACTAGAAACCAATCTCAAGGGAAAAAAACAAAAATTCTCTAACTCATGGAGACTGAATAACATGCTTTTAAGCAATAAAGGGGTTAACAATGAGATCAAAGATGAAGTCAAAAAGTTACTGGAAACAAATGACAATGAACACACAGCAGCCCAAAACCTATGGGATACAGCAAACGCAATTCTCAGGGGGAAATTGATAGCAATACAGGCCTTCCAACAATGTTACAAGAAGTTTATAAAGACAAAGCTGCAAGAACTAGAGGAGCAACAACAAACAAAGCACAGAGCAAGTAGAAGGAAGAAAATCATCAAGATCAGAGCAGAACTAAATAACTCAGAGATTCAAACTACAATTTGAAGAATCAACAGGTCCAGGAGCTGGTTCTTTCAAAAATTAAACAAAATTGACAAGCACTTATCTGGACTCATCAAGAAAGAGAGAGGACCCAAATAAACAAAATCAGAACTGACAGAGGAGAAATCACAACTGATACCTCAGAAGTATAAAAGATTGTAAGAAATTATTACAAACAACTATATGACAACAAACATGACAACCTGGATGAAATGGACACATTTCTGGAAACGTATAATCTGTGAAAACTGAACCCAGAAGAAGCAGAAAGCCTGAATAGGCCAATAACAACTAGTGAAATTGAAGAAGTAATCCAAAATCCCAAAGCACAAAAGCCCCAGACTGGATGGATACACAGGTGAATTTTACCAAACATTTAAAGGAGAACTAACTCCTATCCTTCTCAACCTACACCAAAAAATACAGGAAGATGGAAGACTATCAAACTCTTTCTATGAGGCCGATATTATTCTAATCCCAAAGCCAGGGCAAGACACAACTAAGAAAGAAAGCTACAGGCCAATATTTCTGATGAACATAGATGCTAAAATTCTCAACAAAATATTGGCCAAGAAGACTCAGCAGTACATTACAAAGATCATACACCATGAACAAGTGGGTTTCATCCCAGGGATACAAGGATGGTACAACATTGGTAAATCAATAAATATAATACACCACATCAACAAATTGAAAGACAAAAACCATATGATCATATCAATAGATGCTGAAAAAGCATTTGATAAAGAACAGCAACCATTTATGATAAAAACCCTCAGCAAAATGGGAATAGAGGGAGCATACCTCAACATCATAAAGGCCATCTATGAGAAACCTGAAGCCAACATCATACTTAACGGACAAAAACTGAAAGCTTTCCCCCTAAGGTCAGGAACAAGACAAGGCTGTCCACTTTCTCCACTTCTATTCCACATTGTCTTGGAAGTTCTAGCTATAGCCATCAGAGAAGAAAAAGGAATCAAAGGTATCCAAATTGGAAAGGAGGAAGTCAAACTGTCATTATTTGCAGATGATATGATAGTATACATACAAAACCCAATGGGCTCCACCAAAAACTTACTCAACCTAATAAGCAAATTTAGCAAAATAGCTGGGTATAAAGTCAATATCCAGAAATCAAAAGCATTTTTGTATACCAATAATGAAACAAAAGAAATAAAAGCAAAAAAACAAATCCCATTTACCATAGCAACAGGAAAAATAAAGTACCTAGGAATAAACTTAACTAAGGAGGTAAAAGACCTGTACTCAGAAAACTACAGACACTGAAGAAAGAAATCAAGGAAGAGACAAATAAATGGAACCATATACCATGTTCATGGATGGGAAGAATTAACATCATTAAAATGTCCATACTACCCAAAGCAATCTATAGATTCAATGCAATCCCAATTAAAATACCAATGACAGATTTCACAAAAATAGAAAAAATACTTCAAAAATGTTTATGGAGCCAAAAACACCCATGAATAGCCACCGCAATCTTGAGAAAGAAGAACAAGGTGGGAGGAATCACAATATCGGACTTCAAACAATACTACAAGACTACTGTCATCAAAACAGCCTGGTACTGGCATAAGAATAGACCTATAGATCAATGGAACAGAATAGAGAGCCCAGAAATTAACCCAGGACCCTATGGTCAACTAATATTTGACAAAGGGGGAAGGAACTTCAAATGGAGTAAAAAAAAGTCTCTTCAACAAGTGGTGTTGGGAGAACTGGACAGCAACATGCAAAAAGATAAAACTAGACCACCAACTTACACCATACACCAAAATAAACTCAAGATGGATAAAGGATTTAAACATATGCAGTGCCACCATAAAAGTCCTGGAGAAAAATATAGGCAGTAAACTTTTGGATATCCTATGCAGAAATATGTTTACTGATACTTCACCAAGGGCAAAGGAAATAAAAGAACAAATTAA
The DNA here is from genome assembly GCA_004026585.1 of Noctilio leporinus. NCBI lineage: Eukaryota > Metazoa > Chordata > Mammalia > Chiroptera > Noctilionidae > Noctilio > Noctilio leporinus. The sequence goes on from PVIW01008934.1 coordinate 32,262, forward strand.
CAAATGGGATTATATCAAATTGAAAAGTTTCTGTTCAGCTAAAGAAAATATCAGCAAAATTCAAAGGGAACCAACTGTATGGGAAAACATAATTGCCAATGATACCTCAGACAAGGGTCTGATATCCAAAATATATAAAGAACTAACGTGACTCAACACCAGGGAGACAGACAGCCCAATTCAAAAATGGGCAAAAGACCTGAACAGACAACTCACTGAGGAAGATATATAGAAAGGGCCCAGAGGCATATGAAAGAATGCTCAACATCACTAGTCATCAGAGAGATGCAAATTAAAACCACAATAAGATATCACCTCACACCTGTCAGAATGGCAATCATGAACAAATCAACAAACAACAGGTGTTGGCAAGGATGTGAGGCAAAGGGAACCCTCATACACTGTTGGTGGGAATGTAGGCTGGTGCAGCCACTGTGGAAAACAGTATGGGGTTTCCTTAAAAAACTGAAAATGGAACTGTCTTTTGATCCAGCGATTCCACTACTTGGACTATACCCAAAGAATCCTGAAACACCAATTCATAAGAACCTACGTACACCTATGTTCATAGCAGCACTATTTACAATAGCCAAGTGCTGAAAACAGCCTAAGTGCCCATCAGTGGATGATTGGATCAAAAAACTTTGGTACATTTACACAATGGAATACTATACAGCAGAAAGAAAGAAGGAACTCGTACCCTTTGCAACAACATGGATGGAACTGGAGAGTATTATGCTTAGTGAAATAAGCCAGTCAGTGAAGGACAAATATCATATGATCTCACCCATTACAGGACAATAATGAACAAAACTAACAACAAGCAAAACAGAACCAAATATATGAATACAGTGAACAGGCCTTCAGGGGTCAGGGGAGAGGGGTTTGGGGAAAGGGGGGAGGAAGAGGCATGGAAGGGGAGCACTTTAGATAAGAACCTAATATAAAAGAACCATGGACATGGACAACAGGAGGGATTGACTTTGGGGGGAATGGTGGGTGGGGAGTGGGACAGAGAGGAAGAAAAATGGAATGGATGTAATACAACAACAATAAAATTCAATTAAAGAAATTGATAGACAAAAACCATATGATCATATCAATAGATGCTGAAAAAGCATTTGATAAAGAATAGGAACCATTTATGATAAAAACCCTCAGCAAAATGGGAATAGAGGGAGCATACCTCAACATCATAAAGGCCATATATGAGAAACCTGAAGCCAACATCATACTTAACTTACAAAAACTAAAAGCTTTCCCCCTAAGATCAGGAATGAGACAAGGCTGTCCACTTTCTCCACTTCCATTCAGCATTGTCTTGGAAGTTCTATCTATAGCCATCAGAGAAGACAAAGGAATCAAAGGTATCCAATTTGGAAAGGAGGAAGTCAAACTGTCATTATTTGCAGATGATATGATAATGTACATACAGTGAATAGGCCTTCAGTGGTCAGGGGGAAGGGGGTTGGGGGAAGGGGGGGGGGAAAAGACAAGGCAAGGGAGCAATTTAGACAAGAACCTAGTATGAACGAACCATGGACATGGACAACAAGTGGGATTTACTTTGTGAGGGAATGGGTGTGTGGGGAAGAGGACAGAGGGGAGCAAAAAGGGGATGGATGTAATACAAAAACAACAAAATTAAATTTAAAAATAAAACAGAGGGTATTGAAAGAAGTACGACCTCTGCACAGCCAAAAGGAAAAAAATAATCCTCTGTCTACTATTTAAGATGGAAAACTCCAAAAATAATAAGTTGTAGTGCCAGTAGCTTAAAATAAAGTTGAGTTGTATTATTGGAGAGGGGAGGATCTGATTCAAAAACCAAATTCATTTTTTACTATGGGTTGGGCACTGTCTCTAGGACAACTTTCACAAAAGTAAGTTCTGCAATACAACATTTCTGTGATATATGTCACAAAAATAGCACTCCAGATTAATATAAGAATTAAAGAAGAAAAACCCTGTTTAATTTGCTACAATATATCTAAAATACTGTCATTTAACATGTAATAATTATGTAAGCTATTGGCATATTTTAAATTTTTTGTATTAACTCTTCAAAATCGAGTACGTACTTTAAATATGTGTAAAAATATGTACGGGTGTAAATGTGTTTTTGCATGTGTTTGATAATACTGCAATTCATATTACTTAAAAGAGTAATTCAATAAACAAATTAATTAATGTAGGCATTTTGAAATAATGAAAACTTTGCATTAATATGGTATGAGAAGCTGACAGAAGGCAGTAATTAAATAGTGAATTGTCTGAATGTGAAGGAAATAAAAGTACAAATTGGTGGTTACAAAATAGACAAGGGGATGTTAAGAAGAATAAAGGAAATGGAGAAGCCAAAAAAAAAAAAAATACTAGCAAATCAAATACAACGATACATTAAAAATATAATACATCATGATCAAGTGAGGGTCATTCCAGGGGTACAAGGATGGTTCACCATATCAATCAATATAATACACCACATTAACAAAACAAATGATTAAAAGATGGAGAAAAGTACTTGATAAAATACAGTATCCATTTGTGATGAAAACACTTAATGAAATGAATTTGGAAGGAAAATACCTCAACACAGTAAAGGCCATAGGTCACAAGCCACCCACCAATATCAAACTCAATGGTGAAAAACTGAAAGGGACAAGACAAGGATGCCCACTCTCACTACTCTTATTCAACATAGTTCTGAAAGTCCTAATGAGATCACTGAAGCAAAAGGAAAAAAATAAAAGGCATCCAAATTGGGAAGGAAGAAGTAAAAGCATCACTTTTTGTACCAAAAAACTATTATAAACAATAAACAAATATAGTCAAATTGCAGGACACAAGTCTCAATGTACAATAATCCACTGCTTTCCTATATACTAACAATGAAATCAGAAAAGAAATTTTTTTAAAATTTCCTTTTGCCATTGCAACAAAAAGAATAAAATACCTAGGAATAAATTTAACAAAGGATTAAAGGACCTAGTATATATTGGAAACTACAAAGCATTATTTTTTTTAATTTAATTTTATTGTTATATTACATTCATCTCATTCCCCCTACCCCCTGCTACAAAGCATTATTAAAAGATTGACAAAGACACAACAAAGTAGAAAAATATTCTGTGTTGGTGGGTAGAAAGAATCAACATAATTAAAATGGCCACTTTACCCAAAGCAATATAAAGATTTAGTAAGTTCCTATCAAAATTCCAATGTCACTTTTTAAATAAATAGAACAAAAATTTCATCATATATGTATGGAACCACAAAAGACCCAAATAGTAAAAATTCCTGTGAAAAAAGAATGAAGCCAAAGATAACACACTATCTGACTTTGAATTATACTAGAGAGCTATGATAATCAAAACAGCATTATATTGGTAGAAAAACAGGCATACAACCAATGCAACATAATTGAGAGCCTAGAAATAAAGCCACACATATATTGGCAAATAATTTTTGACAAAGGAGCCAAAAACATACAATGGAGAAAAGGACACCTGTTCAATAAATGGTGCTGGAAAAATTGGAAAGCCAAATGCAAAAGAATGAAACTAGATTATAGTTGTTGTGTAAAAAAATTAATTCAAAATAGATCAAAGATTTAAATATAAGATCAGAAATAATAAATTACATAAGAGAAAACATATGTACTAAAATTATGAACCTTGGTCGTTAGAGAAGATGGTATGACTTTAACTCCAAAGGCAAAAGAAATAAAGAGAAAAATAAAAGAACATGACTATATCAAACTTAAAAGCTTCTATACAGCAAAAGAAACTGATAACAAAAAGGCAACCAATCGAATAGGAGATGATATTTGCAAACAGCAACTTTGACAAGAAATTAATATCCAAAATACATGAAAGCTCATAAAACTCAACACTAAACAAACAATTTAAAAATGGGCAAAGGCCCTGGCTAGTGTGGCTCAATGGATTGGCACCGTCCTGTACACCCAAGGGTTACTGGTTCAATTCTTAGTCAGAGCATGTAACCAGATTGCAAGCCAGTTCTCCAGCCAGGTCCCTAGCTGGAGTCAGGTGAAAGGCAACCATACATTGATGTTTCTCCCTTTCTTCCTCCCTCCCTGCCTTTCTCTCTAAAAATAATGAATAAAATCTTTTAAAAAATAAAAGAAGGTGCCGGCCTGTGAACCCAAAGGTCGCAGGTTCGATTCCCCAGCCAGGGCACATAACCAGTTTGCAAACCAGGTCTCCAGTCGGGTCTGTGGCTGGAGGCAGGTGAAATGCAACCGTACATTGATGTCTCTCTCCCTCTCTGCCTCTCTCCCTTGCCCTCTTTCTGATATAATGAAATAAAATATTTTTAAAAAATAATAAAATAAAAAATAAATAAATAAAAGAAATAAATACAAATTTTTAAAAATAATAAAAATGGGTAGAGGATCTAAATAGACAACTCTCCCAAAACACACAAACAGCTAACATATATGAAAAGATGTTCATTTCCCCCTTATTATTAGGGAAATGCAAATTGAAACTATAATGAGGACTTCTGACCAAGATGGAGGATTAGGTAGACATGCTAAATCTTCCTCCACAACTGAAAAGGAATATATTTAACCTCAACACTAGAGACAACCAGAAATTCCAGAAAATCGAGCTGCATGGAAGTCCAACAAAGATATGAAGAAGAAATACTCATCCAGACAGGTAAGAGGGACAGAGCCAGGACAGAGAGGACACGATTTCCTGGCACCGAAGCTGAAGCAAGACGGCAGCTGTCATCAGCCTGTGGAAAGTGCAGTCACACACACACAAAAAAGTAGGGACACTGGAAAGTGCTCCAACACCAGACCAGACTGTGCAGCTCAAAATTCCAGCACCAAGGGGTTGGGGAATGAAGTCTTATTGCTTCTGACTATGAAAAGCAGTGCTGGGTTGGGGGAGTCGAGGAAGAAACTGCTGGTCTCTCAGCAGTCTAGTTGTTTAGAGGACTCCCATGGTCCTAGAACAGCTGCAGACCCACCCACTCTGGAAACCATAGCCATGGCAACAACTAGAGAGTTGCTAGTCCCATACAGAAAGTGAGAGAAGTGCCTGAAAAAGATGAGCAAGCAGCATTGTTTCCTCTCAGACCTATTCCCTGCATAGAGCACTACAAATTGGTGAAACAGGTTGCCCTGACCTGGTGAACAGTTAAGGCTCCACCCCTTACGCCATAACAGATAAAACAACTCTACCTAAAACATAGAAGCAAACATAAAACATAAGAGTCTATCAAGCTGAGGAGATAGAGAAGTATGGCCCAAGAAAGGAAACAGATCAAGGTTCAAGTGGGAGAACTAAATGATGAGATAGCTAACCTAACAGCCAAGGAAATAACCAATCTAACAGATGCAGAGTTCAAAACACTGGTAATAAAGATGCTCACAGACTTGAAAGACATGTTTGAGTATGGCAAACACAGAAAGGAAGAGGTGAAGGCTATGCTAAGCGAAATGAAGGAAAATACACATGAAACCAACGGTGGAGGGAAGCAAACTTGAGTTCAAGTCAATGATTTGGAACATAAGGAAGAAATAAATAGTAAACCAGTTCAGAATGAAGAAACGGAATTGAAATAAATGAGAAGAGGCTTAGGAACCTCTGGATCAACTTCAAACATACCAACATCCAAATTATAGGAGTGCCAGGAGAAGAGGGATAGCAAGAAATTGAAAACTTATGTGAAAAAGTAATGAATGAAAACTTCCCTAATTTGGCAAAGGAAATAGATATACAAGCCCAGGGAGCACAGAGAGTCCAAAACAAGCTAGACCTAAAGAGGACCACACCAAGACACATTATAATTAAAATGCCAAAAGTTAAAGATAGAGACTCTTCAAAGCAGCAAGAGAAAAGAAGAGTTACCTATAAAGGGGCTCCTATAAGACCATCAGCTGATTTCTCAGATGACACTTTGCAGGCAAGAAGGGACTGGCAAGAGGTACTCAAGGTGATGAAAAGCAAAGACCTACAGCCAAGATTATTCTATCCAGAAAAGCTATCATTCAGAATGGAGGGCAGATAAAGTGCTTCCAGACAAGGTAAAGCTAAAGTAGTTCAACATCACAAAGCCAATATTATATGAAATGTTAAAGGGACATATTTAAGAAAAAGAGCAAAACTATAAACACTAAAATAACAAATTCACATCTATCAACAACAGAACCTAAAAAAATAAAAACAAAAACTAAGCAAACAACCAGAATAGGAACAGAATCACGGGTATGGAGATCATTTGGAGGGTTATCAGCTGGGAGGGAGAAGGGGGAGAAATGGGAAAATGGTGCAGGGATTAAGATGCATACTTGGTAGGCACAAAATAAATTGAGGGGGGATTAGTTAAGAATAATATAGGAGTGGGTGGGGGGACAGAGGGGAGCAAAAAGGGGATGGATGTAATACAACAACAATAAAATTAAAAAAAAAAAAATAATATAGGAAAGGGTGAAGCCAAAGAACTTATATGCATGACCCATGGACATGAACTAAGGAGAGATGGGATTATGGGAGGAAAGGGTGATCCTGGGTGGAGGAGAGCAAAGGGAAAAGAAATTGGGACAGCTGTAATAGCATAATCAATAATATATACCTTAAAAAAAAGAATGAGATACCGCATTTTACTTATTAGAAAAGCTATTGTCAACAAGACAATTAACAAACACTGGAGAAGTTGTGGTGAAAAGGGAATCCTCATTCACTGCTGGTGGGAATGTACTCATAGACTGGTACAGCCACTATGGAAAACAGTATGGCAGGTCCTCAAAAAGTTAAGAATAGAGTTACCATATGACTCAGCAATCTCTCTCCTAGGTATCTATCTGAGAAACTCCAATACATTTATTCATGAAGATATATGCACCCCAATGTTCGTTGCAGCATTATTCACAATGGCCAAGACATGGAGATGATCAAACTGTCCTTCAATACAGGATTAGAAGGCCCTGGCTGGTGGCACAGTGGATAAGGCACCAGCCTGCGAACCCAAAGGTCACTGGTTTAATTCCTCAACCAGGGCATATAACCAGGTTGCAAGCCAGGTCTCCAGCTAGGTCTGTAGTTGGAGGCAGGTGAAAGGCAACCATACATTGATGTTTCTCTCCCTCCCTTCCCCTCTCTCCAAAAATAATAAAATCTTTTTAAAAAAAGTAAAAAATAAATTAAAAAAATACAGGATTGGATAAAGAAGATGTGGTATCTATATATAACGAAAAACTACTCAGTCATAAAAGATGAATTCCTGCCTTTTGTAACAACATGGATGGACCTTGAAAATATTATGTTAAGCAAAAAAACTCAGAAAAAGCTAAAAACCACATGATTTTACACATATGTGGGATATAAATCTGAAACTCATAGACACAGACAAGTATTGGGGTTTCCAGAGAGAAGGGAGTAGTGGAGTGGTAGGAGATAAAGGGAGCTAAATATATGGTGACAGAACATTACCAAACAGCAATTGGAGTCCACCCTCTAGGCAAAACTCCAGAGGCAAAGGTTTGGTGACAAAGAAAAAGAGTCTTTATTCAAAAGCAATTACTACTTAAGCCTATCAATTAAGGCTAAACTCTAACACCTGGGTTCTCCTAGCATTCCTCTTGTTAGTTTCTGTAGGGTTAGTTTACAAACTAAAACAACATAATACACAAAAGCTACACAATTTTGGAAGAATAGCAGGTATCTGCCTCAGAGCCTGTTCCAGTTAGAACACCCAAAGAATAAACCTTCCACCCTCTGCCAGGCCAGCCTGACTGTAGGCTATGCACAGAGCTCTTTCCCATACAAGATACCCATTGTTGGGAAATGCAGGCAGCTGCAGCAGGATCATTCAGGCGTCCTTGAGGAAAAGGAGCCCAAGAGCCCAAACCAGAGCCAGAGCCTGAGAGAGAGCCAGCTCTTGAACCAAAGAGCCAGCTATCTTTTTATTTCCATAGGCTCTGGAGGCATCAGCTTCTCAGCCAATTCTGTCCTAGACTGAGTTCCATTGCCTCAGCAAACTCCTCCTATGATCCCTCGTACTTCTCTCCAGTGATCTTAATCAGATTTCTTTGTATCAAGAAGGTGGTTTGACTTTGATTGGTGGGCACAATGCAAGGTACGGAACATGTATCATAAAAATGTACACTTGAAACTTATAAGATCCTATTAACCAAGGTCACCCCAATAAATTTAATAAAAAGAAAAAAAAAAGGAAATAAAGCATAGAAGAATCCTAGGAATTAGAAACTAATTTTTTAAAACATAGACATGTAACTATTATTGTCATTTAAGCTTAATTTTATAAAACACAAAGAAACTTTTAAGAATTCTATATCATTGGAGTTTAAACAGTAAAAATAGTAATAGCTTTGTGAGTATAAATTATATAAATTAAAATAAAATAATTGGGCCTGTGAACCCAAAGGTCACTGGTTCAATTCCCAGTCAGGGCACATAACCAGGTTGCAAGTCAGGTCTCCAGACAGATCCTTAGTGGAAGGCAGGTGAAAGACAACCATACATTGATGTCTCTCTACCTTTCTTCCTCTCTCTATACCCTTCTCTCTGAAAATAATGAATAAAATATTTTTTTAAAAAAATCAAATAATTGAAGATTTTTTTAATATGGAAATTATACAAATGAAATAAATGGCAAAGCGACTTTATAGCAATATTTTGTAACTGTGAATTGTCAGTTACTTTTGGACCTAAACAAAGATTCTGAGTATTTAGGCTTCTTTTGCCATCTTATATTTACCTATATTGTGAGTCAAGCGACTTGACCAAAAGGTCTGATATAGAAAAGCATTTAGGCTTACAACAAAAGTTTTTCCATCTACAGTTACCACCTTCAAAGGAATTGACATTAGCAGAGTTGATGTAATCTTCTAGTTCCCTCTTGAACAGTGTGCAAAAAATTACACCAACCCTCTAGAAAGTCAATGAGGTACCAAAAAAATGGGACAATTAGGCACAGTTTAGTCAAGTATAATGTTAAGTTTTCCCTACCTAAAAATGAATGAATTAAAGCAGGAATTATGGTTTACTTGGCTTCAGAAAACACACTTTTGAGATTTATATCATTGTTTTTGTCTCATCTTCAGTGTGGACAGGGATTTTGTAGGCATGCCATTTACTTTGTGGATTTTAGTAGTGAAGGAACACAGTCTTGCTCAGAACACAGTGTGGTCTTCACTCTCCCCACTTTTCAGGTACAACCAAATCTTTGTGTACATCAGCAGATCAAATGAACAAGGAACTTCTAACAGCGACTGACATGTCACTGTAACTGTGACCTGTCTGCTCTCTGTGCGAATTTCATTTTGGATAGCTTTCTGAGACTTTTCTCTGGGTGTACTGTCATCTTTGGCAGTCTTGTCACACTCAGTGTCAAACTGCCATCTTTTAAGGACCTCACCACTTTCAGTATTCAAGATGACTGCCACCAGTTTCTGAACTGAACTTGTATAACCAATCTTTTAGTTGTTCCACCACATTTATTTAGGTATTTCATGAGCTCAGGATCAGTAGTTAAAAGCAAGCTGCATCCATATTTCTGCACTTGAGTAAAGATTTCAAACGGATGAATGCCACCCTGATAAAACATACTGTTGATGCCAAATGAGAAGAAGTCAGACAGGATTTCAGCACCGTGAAGGGTGATGCCTTGCTCCTGAGCTGCTGACGCCAGGCCATACTCACAGATGTATTGCATCCACTGCAGACAGCAACAGCAGAGCTCCACAGCCACTGGTCTCAAAGTCTAAAAGCTCATTTATTAATTTTAATAAAAAACAGAGGAATTTTTGGTTTCATATGTACCTGTAAACAGTTTTTCTAGGGGACAGCTCTGAGATCCGAATATTCACTGCATTCAAACAGTTTATCTCCGGGCTCTGAATAGAGTTCATTCCTGATATGTGCACCTATCTTTTTGCCTTCAAACTGAATATCTATAATAAATTTTTATATTATATGAACCACACATCATGAATCTCTGCCTTTTTATTTAAGCACATAGGGAAATATTCAGTACCATAGCAGGGGCCTGAAGAAGGAAATGACTAACTTTATTTTAGCATTTTATATCTGACATAGACATATGAGTATACATATGAAAAGAGCAAACCAAAATGAAGTGGGATTGTAATTTAGATTTATGAATACTTTTTTAAAAAACCTCAGATGCCAAAACAGAGAATTTTAAAACAAGCATCTTTATCATAGGAGTAATTTTGAGCTCACAGAAAGGTATCAAATTTATTAGGGAAATGAACCTAGAGGATCATCAAAATCTATTAATGTTGAATTGTTTAATTAAGATACTGCTCCAGTTATTTGACTATTTCTGACCGCATCACAACACACCATAGTCAAGCCATTGTTAACTGGTATGATTTAAAGAAAATCTTTTAAAAACCTTCTCCAGTAGATGACTAGTCACATCTGCCATTCCTAAACTATGAATCATTAGCTGATGATTTCCTCCTGGATCTTCTTTTTTTTTTAAAGATTTTATTTATTATTTTCAGAAAGACAGGTAGAGAGAGAGGCAGGGAGGGAGAGAGACATCAATCTTTGGTCGGCTTTCACCTGCCTCCAGCAATGGATCTGGCTGGAGACCTGGCTTGCAACCTGGTTATGTACCCTGGCTGGGAATTGAACCAGAGACCTTTGAGTTCACAGGCTGGCACCTTATCCACTGTGCCACCAGCCAAGGTCTTGGATCTTAATGTCAGTGCTTAATATTGAGTCATTTGATTTGCTCCCTTAGCTTTGCGACCTTCCTGGGGCATAGGAGAGAGAAGAAATCCTTTCCTTTTTCCTCATGCCCTACCAGTAAGATGGCTCTCCAGGGGCTAAAGATCCTTCAGAGGCATTTAGTGAAAATAGCAGTAAGGCCTGCAGGTAAGTTCTGAGTGAGAACAACCCTACTGTTCTCTGTTCTTCCCCATGCTAGACCTTATTCTTACTTGAAATAGCCATCTTAACTTAAAAGAAGATGATTCTCAATTTGATTGCATAAAACTAATATGCAAATCAATTAAATCAATATGTAATGAAGGATCAAATTTTCTGTTTTCACAATTCACCTTTCTTCATTTCAATCACTGCCTCTCTTTTACCTTATCTTCATGTTTACCAATTTCTATTATCAACTTTTTTCATGTTCAAATAAATTGTCTTTTGTTTTTCTTTAATTTTGGAATTAAATCTTGAAGCTACAGCCTTGGGCTTTCTCTGGCGCCACACTATCTTGACCCCAATATTTGTCATTGTTACACTGGGCAACTATTTTTACTGTGGTTGTTACAGGATCTCCTGATTAATATGCCACCATTATTTCAAACTTTGCAAACTAACTTTTCCTCATACCTTTTGGTTTATTTTGTTTTTAGTTAACACTGTCTCCATAAAATGTACCATTCCACATTTCCCTTATAAAATCTGAGAAACTTAAAAATTTGCCAAAAATCACTTTGGAATTCAACAGTATACCATAACTTTCAAATATTTGCTGAATATAATTTATTTGAAATGAACATTTCTGCCTCAGGAAGACAGAATTGCTGTATATCCAAGGAGTATTCTATGTAGATCCCCACTATTAAATCAACTTGCTTATACTTAGAGAAAAATAAATTTCAAAAACATCATATAAAATGTCCAACCCCCAAAACTGTCTTATCCTGTTCATATCTTTTGCATCTTTCTGAGCATTTACTTCATAAGTGTTTTGGATTTTTAAATTCATATTCTGTATGTCATATTTAGCAAAACTTATGTTATACATTATCATTTGAATAAAGCACAGACTATTATTTAGTTTTAAGGCCCTATTATTATAGACTTAAGAAAATTAGATAGGACTAAAATGAAATAAGATGTGTTTAAAAGGAATTTGATGAGTACACAGACTCTTTTATCAGGCTGGGTTTTTCATGGGAATTGTTAAGTGGAGATAGGGTAATTTTGGTGTAATTCTTGATCTGAACAAGCATAGCCACCCTCTGCAGTAGCTATGCTTGTTTGCATAGTAGTTCTCTGCACTCCCCCACCCCAGGCCCGCCCCCATGTAAGCTGGCTTAGTTTATATGGTTTGATGGCACTGACCCTCCTCCAAGGGTGCAAAGTGACCCAGGCCTGACTGATCAAAGGATCCCATTTCCCCCAAATACACAGATTCAGGGATTAGCATGTGATCCAGTCAATCAGAGTCTTTCCAGGTACTGTTGATGGAAACAGGTTCACTTTTTATCTGTGATCCTGAACCATGGAAGCAATCAACAATTAAATCAAGATGGTTAGTAATGTTGAGAGGTGAAAAATATGTGTCCTGATGATGTTGGTTTGTCCCCTTAGAATCTCCAATTTCAAGATTCCATACATTCTACATTTTTGCTGAAACAGGTTTGTTTGGTTTCTGTCACTTGCCACCAAAAAATGAATATATCACCATCCCCATGACACTCACAATAACTCAAGCAGTTCATCTCCAAACAGAACTACTACTGATTTAGTCTCTAGGATTGCTTGTAATATAAAGCTGAGAAGGCCCAGAATGCACAACTAAAGAACAGAATCTCAGGTTAAGTTCAGCATTCAAAGACTCGTCAGAACATGCTTGACCTTGGGCCATTATGCTCAATGTCCCTTGCTTCTGACTCCCCAGACAGTTTTTTCTTAGGAGTTCTTAAGCAGTTACTGTCTTGACAGTATTTCATTTATTGTTTTTTCTTTTCATTATACAAGTAAGCAGGAAAAAAGAAAGAAAGAAAGAAATCCATATACAGATAGCCAATGATAATACTTTATGGTTTTTACTCAATTTTTAAATCAAATAGGGATCATTCTGTTTTTAGTACTTTTACCTTTAATTCACTCTCTCTCTCTCTCTCTCTCTCTCTCTCTCTCGTTCTTTTTTCCTAGCAAACTTCAAAAACCAAACCACTCCTTCCCTCATTCTTTACTCTCACCACATTCATTGGGAGAATCTGGCCAGACCATTAAAAGATATGTAATCAAAACCCCCACACCTCTGCTCCAGGATCATTTAGCGGGCTGTAACCCTTTTTAAAGTAATTAGATAAGGAGTCCATTAGACTAAAGTGACCCTAATGTCTTGGTGACCTACATAAGCAAATCAAAACCTAAGCCTGTAATCTCTCAAGACGAAAAAACAAACCAAACCTAAAGATAACCAATCAGCCAACTAGGCTTTAAACCCTAGTCAGCCAAATAATTTCCTTGCTTTGCTTCTATATCATTTCCATATTAATTGTTCCTCTAGCTCCTACCAGTAGAGCATTCTTAACCACTTCCAGTTTAACACAGCCCAATTGGGATAAATTTTTGCTCACGTAAACTCTTGAAATTTGTAATATGCTTCAATTTATCTTTTAACTGTCTGTAAATATGACTGAACAATTCACTTTTTAAAAAAATGATTATTTCTTGGAGGACTGTGGCACCAATTTGGGAGAAAGGGGATGAAGTAAAGATGCTCCTCACATAGTATAATGTGAAATCCTAACTCCACTGAAAGAGCTTCAGCCTTGAAAATTATAGAAACAGGAAGAGGGTCCTATAAGAGGAGGTTCTTAAGAGGTTAAACAACTCAGTCACTTACAAGTGATTATGTTAGAAAAGTGTGTGTTTTTGTTCAATAGATATATTCTGGATTATTAGGAATATATGGGGCATGATTGTGGGGATTTATACTAGTGGGAAATCTCAGAGTATTCCCACTGAGAATCCTCTGTGAGATGGACAGAGGATTCCATCTGGAATCCTCTGATGGACCCAGATGGACCCACCCAAGCCCTGGCCTCTTGTAAAGAACTTGAGCCACAAAGACCCCTCACAGGCCATGTGGTCCTATGTCTCTAGTGTTGGTATCCAAACTCAGTAGCTGAGACTTAGGGAGGAAATGCTGTTGAGAAGGTAACCAATTCTAAGATACTACAACTCAGTGGTTTCTAGAAAGATACGTGGAGATCAGGTAAAGGTAATGGTGTCCTGGAGAGCAATTGTCCTTAGAGCTAGGAAGCACATTTAGGGGCTACAATGTATACACAAGATAGGAGCTTATGGGGTATTTACTTTGTTGGATGATTTTCCTTGGACTATGGGGAGAGACTCCTAGGTCCCAGCCTGCAACACTTGAATATGATTTTTCAAGTACAGAGGTCAAGAAATCGCAATGTTTAACAAGCATTCCATGTGTTTTCTATGACCACTAGTTTGAGAAACCTTGATTTAATAGATTCCTGAACCATTTTTTATTTATTCATCTCCCTCCTGCATAGGAGAGCAGGAGAGAATTCAACAGGTATTGCATTCCTGACCAGGCTAGAGGAGGAGCAGGAAAGTCAATGAAATGCCATTTGCATTGAGGTACAAAGCTTAGTGATGGACACCCATATGCCTGAGAATTCTTTCAGGGCAGAAGAATCTGTTGGAGAAATGGATGATTGGTTTCACTGCCAGCTGAGGCCTTGACATTATGATTTTTTTGGTCTTTGCTTGAAGGTCTATGTTCAAAGGAGACTGCAGGCCCCTCTGGCACAGTGTTCTCTTTGGCCTTTGTCGAAACCTGCATTTCATTTCTGAGGCTAACTTCATTGAACTCCAAGGCAGCATTTCCTAGGGTATCACCCCTTAGCTGTTCTTTTCTGCTACCAGCCAGGGCAGGGGACCCTGAAGCCTTCCTCAGAAATTACTTCTTTCTGTGGTGCTCTCCAAGAGGAGTTTTTAGGCCCAGCCTCTGAGCCTTATTTTAAGCTGTTATGAGCTAAACAAAGTCCCTCCCAAAATTCATATGTTGAAGCCCTGACCTGTGGGGGACCACCAACTTGCAGAGATCCCTTGGCACCTTGGATGAAATGAATACTTCCCAGACAGCTGTGCAAGGAGAGAATGGCTGGCTAGTGTCCTGAGAGAGAAAAGCCTTGCTAAACTTTTTTCTAAGTCTTTTATTGAGTGTGGTAAACATCAGGGCATACAGCCTGCATGTAAAGCTCATCAATCAATGTTAAATAGTGCTGATTACAGATATTGTTCAGAGATAACATTTGAAGGAACAGGAACACACTTGAAGGAACACTGAGATCTCCCTCAGGTCAGGGTGTGTTGAACATAAAGACTTTAGATGGCCATAAAAATCGGGAGGGTGAGTTCACTTCTGAGTTAAGGTTTAACAGCTGCTGGTGGTACAATAAACCAATCAAGGGACATTAAAGCATAAGGCAAGCTTCAAAAGTTATATGAAATGTTCTTATGGCCAGATTCCCATGAGGGTCCCTTTGCTACAGCATCAAGGCTGTATGCACCCAGCTTTCCCAGCTTTCCAGTCAGATCTTACAGGCCTGGCCTGGCCTGCACTGGGCTCCATGCCTGGACACCTCCCCAGGGGGACTCCAACACTAACCCCCAATATTTTGGTATAAGACTATATTTGAAGACTGGATCTTTAAAAAGATGATTAAGCTAAAAATGTCTCTTAGAGTGGGCCCAAATTCAGTTGGACTTGTCCTTCTAAGAAGATAAAGTTTGGACACATGTGACAGTCTATCCCAAAAGTATCTAGCCAATGTTAATATAATTAAAACCATTGGTGTGCTTGGTTCTTTTGAGACAGACCTTGTAGATACCAAGGATGTGCATAAAGAAGGGCAACTCTGTGAAGGCAAAAATAGTGAAAAAGCACCATATGCGAGGCAAGAAGATAAACCAACCCTGACAACACCTTGATCCTGGACTCCCAGCCTCCAGAACTTTGAAAAATACATTTCTGCTGTTTAAGTAAGCACTGTATTCTGTGGCATTTTGTTAGGCAGCCCTAGCAGACAAACACAAAAGGTAAAGTTCACATTCTATATTCCAGAATAATTTCTGACAGTCTTAACACTCATCATTAACACTATTTCCCTGCCTTTTTGCTGGCTGTACTATCAAAGTCTGGTTGACTTTTGTTTTTTACTTTCTATCCATTAGTAAAACTTTTTGTTTATTAACAAGTTGTTATTACTCTAATATGAAATTACTGTGGCTTTTGCCCATTTTTCTTTTGGGGTATTCTATTTTTCCCACTGATTTGTAGGAGTATTTTCTATAATAAATATATTGAATCTCAAGTCATCCATTTCAAATTTTTTTCAGTTTTTTGTTTCCTGCTAACTTTGTTTATATTACAGCATGAGAAAGCTTAAATTTTTTATATGCTTAAATCTATTTCTTTAATTGTATTTTTATTTAGAAAATCTCCTTTTCATCCATGAATCAGATATATCTCTAAATAAATCTTCCATTTTAAAAGTAATTTCATGTTTAATTTTTTATTCTTTAATCTAACTTGTATTTATTTCAGTGTCTGGCATGGACACAGGATGTAAATTGTCTTTTCTCCCAAATGTCCAAATTTTGCCATGCAAGTTTTAAAAAATAAAAAATAATCTACTCATATTCCATCAAATTGAAATGTTTTCTTTTTTATATATTACCATTTACATATCAAAGTCTGATTCTTAGTTACTGTTATGTTTCATTGATCTTATTTTTCCTTCATCAGTATCATTCTTAGTGTCACTACACTTACTGTACAATTCTATGTTAATTACACATTTTTACTATCTAATAGGGCAAATTGCTGTTCATTACTTTTCTTTCTTCTTTTTTTTTGGACTTCTCAAGCTAAATTTAATTACATCCAGCCCAACCTGTGAACCACCCCCATCATTCTTTTTGTCCTATTCTGGAAAGAAAGTCTGTAGCACTGCTTCTGTAGGATACAGACATTTGCAAGCTTGACTTTTCCATCTCCCTAATTCACAACAAAGATCACACATTGGTCCATCCATCTCTTGTATTACTTTCTTTCTTTTTTAAATTATATTTTATTAATTATGCTATTACAATTGTCCCAATTTTTCCCCTTTGCACCCCTCCACACAGCACAACTTACTCCCTCAGGCAACACCCCCACCTTTGTTCATATCTATGGGTCATGCGTAGGTTCTTTGGCTACTCCATTTCCTACACTGTACTTTATATTCCCATGGCTATTCTATAACTACCTATTTGAAACTTTTTAATCCCCTCACCTGTTCACTTATTCCCCCACATCCCCTGTCCATCTGGGACTGTCAAAACTCTCTCTGTATCCATATTTCTGTCTCTGTTCTTGTTTGCTTAGTTTGCTTTTTTGATTCAATTATTGATAGATATGTATTTTTTTGCCACTTTATTGTTCATAGTTTTGGTTTTCTTTGTCTTTAAGTCTTTTTAACATTTTATATAATAATGGTGTGGTAATGATGAACCTCTTTTAGCTTTTTCTTGTCTGGGAAGCTGTTTGTCTGCCCTTTGATTCTCAACAATGTATTTACTGGGTAAAGCAATCTTGGCTGTGGGTCCTTGCTTCTCATGACTTGCAATATTTCTCGCTGATCCCTTCTGGTTTGCAAAGTTTCTTTTGAGAAATCAGCTGACAGCTTTAAGGGAACTCCTCTGTAGGTAACTAACTGCAGCTTTTAAGGTTCTCTCTTTATCCTTAACCTTTGGCATTTTGCTTATGATATGTTTTGGAGTAGGCCTCTTTGTATAAATCTTGTTTGGGATCTCTGTGCTTCTTGGACTTGATTCTCCTTTACCAAATTAGGGAAGTTTTCTTTCATTATTTTTTCAAATAGATTCCTAATTTCTTGTTCTTTCTCTTCTCCTTCTGGTGCCCCTATGATGCAAATGTTGGAATGCTTGAAATTGCCCCAGGGGCTACTTACATTGTCCTCATTTTTCTGAATGTATTTTCCTTCTTGTTGTTCTGATTGGTTGTTGTTTGCTTCCTTATGTTCCAAATTAATGATTTGATTCTTTGCTGCATCCGCTCTACTGTTGTTTTCCAGTAAATTGTTCTTCATTTCACTTAGTGTATCCTTCTTTTTTGACTGGATCTTTTTTAAGCTGTTGAGGTCCTCACTAAGTTCCTTGAGCATTCTTATAAACAGTGTTTCGAACTCTGCATCTGATAAATTATTTATCTCCATTTTGTTAAGTTCTTTTTCTGGAGTTTTGATCTTTCTTTGCGCTATGTTTTGTCTCCTCATTTTGGCAGTCTCCTTGTGCTTGCTTCTGTGTATTAGGTTATAGCTGCTATAACAACCTATCTTGGTAGCATGGCCTAATGTAGTAGGTATCCTGTAGGATCCACTGGCACAGCCTCCCCTGTCACCTAAGCTGGGTACTCAATTTGGGCTGAATACAACCTCCTCTTGCAGTTAAACCTTGATTGCCATTGGCAGGTCAATGGGAGGGATTTATCCAAGCCAGTCAGCTGCAGTGGCTGGCCATGACCACTGACCACCAACCTCCACTCTCTGGGGGAGAATCAGCTGTGCAGGGGCAGTGTGATGGTACTCTGATGTGGTCAGTAGGTATCCACTAAGTGTCTAGACTCTGGGGTTTTCTGGGTCATGCAGTCCCAGGTCAACCCCCTTTAGTTTTCTGCTCAGAATCACCCTACATGAGCTATAAAGCAATCTGAGATGCTGCTACCTGTGCTGGGCTTGGAGATTTTCAGGCAAAACCATGCTGTGAATCTAGGCTGGCTGCCACTAGTGCTGGGTCTGGGGCCACTAAAGAGGTATGGGAGCTTACTGAGGCCAGTTGTTCCTTGTTTGATAGGATTTAGGAACTGGTGAAGCCTGAGCCAAGACCAGCCATTTATTTGCAAAAAAGACAGTTAACAGCTTGGGTGGACACTTAATTTGGGTGGAATGGAGTCTCAGGGGGTTGATGGAGTCTCAGATATGGCCCCTGCCTGCTTCCCTGTGGCTCTGTTAAGGAAGAGTTCAGAAGGGGAATAATGGTCTCTCCCTGCCATTCTGTCTGGGAGAAATCCATCCCCAAGCTCCTGCCTTAATGCCAGACACTTCAGTTCCTCCCTGTATGCCATTGGTGCCTTTCAAACTGCTATCCCAGTGCTAGAGCTCAGAGGGAGTGAATCTGAGTAAGTCCATATGTGGGTTCTTTAAGGGGAGCTGCTTGGAACTCTAGATGTTCCTTTCACCAACTCAGTCCCTCCTGATTTTGTAGTCAGAAGTTATGGGGACTTATCTCCTGGCACTGGAACTCAGTTTGTTCTGCAATCCCACCCCTCTTCCCAGTCTGGATGGATGTGGTTTCTTTGTTTCCATAGTTGTCGGTCTTCCATCCAACTTGATTTCTGCCAGTTCTGAATAATGGTTGTCAATATTTTAGTTATAATTTTGATATGGTTATGCAAGAAATCAAGCTGTTTTTACCTGGGCTGCCATCTTGACCGGAAGCTGGTTCTTAATTACTTTTCAATTAAGACTTTTTTAAACTACTCTTGGCAATGATGTTCAATAAAATTTTAAGTATTTTGTCAAGTTCTCCCAATGATATCATTGAGTTGTGGGTTTGTGATTACATTATGTCTACTAAATTAAGTGAAAAGAATAAACATTTTTCAACTTTTTCCTCCAATGGGGTTAATGACCAGTATCTCACTTTATTAAGAGCAACTTGCTGTGTACCTCTCAGAACTTTTACATTTAATTTTAATAATCTTATTGTAAAGGATTTTTAGGCTATTGTCCATGTCATCACTTAGTAAACTAAATATTAAAAAATAATATGAGCATATGTCCAAAATCATCACATTGTATACATTGAATATATGCAGCTATTTATATACATATATTATTTAAAAACACAAAAACCCTAGTAACCTTCCATTATTCACAGTTTTGTTTTCTATGGTTTTATTTATCCCCAGGTCAACTGTGGTCTGAAAATATTAAATGGAATATTCCAGAGGTAATAAATTCACAGACTTTAAATTGCAAAAACTTAATTCATTACATTTTAATTTTTTTAAGTGGCATGATGAAATCAGATGCCACCTGACTCCATCTCACCTGGGACATGAATCATCCTTGTCCAGCATCTTACAACTTTACATGCCCCTTGCATATTTGTCACTGAGTAGTGGCTTGGTTATCAGATTGACTATCATGTGATCACTGTGCTTATATTCAAGTAACCTTTATTTTGCTTAATAATAGCCCCAAAGCATAAGAGTAATGATGCTGGCAATCAATATGCCAAAAAGAAACTTTTAAGTGAAAAGGTATGTCTGAATAGGAAAAAAAACACAGTATATATAGGGCTTGGTACTATCTGCAGTTTTTTTTTTTGTTTTTTTTTTTTAATTTTTAATGTGTTTTTATTATGGCTTGAGGTTATTTCTCCCATAGGAACCAGTTTTCTTTTCTTTTTCTTTTTCTTTTTTTTAATTTTATTGTTGTTGTATTACATCCATCCCCTTTTTGCTCCCCTCTGTCCCCCTCCCCACCCACCCATTACTATCTGCAGTTTTAGGCATCTACTAAATAGACCAAGCCACCATCTATGGGACAGACCTGGGCCTTTGGGGGATCTGAGACATCTGGGACCAGGTGTAAGAAACCAAGTAACCAGCGGGACAAAACATGAACTTTGCCACCATGGAGCTGATGTCACAATAGTGCCAAGGATCACACTGACCTAAACCTGAATAATAAAGCTCTTAACCTGAAAAACTCAAGAGTTTTTTAACTCTGTCTCAGAATTTGTGAGCACTGATTAGTAAAAAGAGGTCTGAACTTGAAACTTGGAACCATGGTCTTGGTCTCAGCATACCACCAATGAATTAGGGTTGGCAGGCCCGTGGGACTTCCCAAAGCCTCCCTAGCACTCCCTGCATAAGAAGTAAGTTAGATATGATATGTGAATCTTTCAGACTCTTCATTTACAAAAATATCAGCAACCCCAAAGATAGGTGAGTGTGAAACGTTTCCATCTTTAAATCCTATACTTCTACAGAACTGTAGGTTTCCAATGTCTCTGCTGATACAACATGAGCTGAATTTTCAGTTTTCAAGGGTAAGCAAAAAAGAAAATTGAGATTGAAAAATAGAGAACAGCTGGACTTTCTATCTTTGCTAGAAGAAATTCTAATATCGCACTTTCTTATGAAGAAAAATATGGTCACAATATACTTTGGTGCTTTGACTACTTTTTGAAATGGGTAGTTAATATTTATAAGTAAGTGTCTTTGGATATACATTTTTGTTATACCTCCTTTTTGTAAATAAAAAAATTACAAGTTTTAAACAGGTGACTCTGCAATGCTTTCAGAATGCACTACTTTAATTCTGCAATGATTGTTGTGAGTTTTTCCTCGAGGGCGCCACAGAATTCACCCACCTTTTCTTCTTTTTTATAAAACTGAAAGGTTGGGATGGAAAAAATCTCACGGTTTTTCACCAGCTCCTCACACTCATCAACATTCACTTCCAGGAACACTACATCCTCATGTTTCACAGATAGGGAATGGAAAAGGGGTTTGATGGTCCTGCAAGGCCCACACCATGTCGCTGAGAAGTCCACGGCCACCAGCCTCTCCCCGGCCTCCTTGAGTGCCAACTCAAAATCCCCTTGGTTCAGGATCACTTTCACCATGTTAGGCTCCAAGAGCTCCACTGTTTCTTCTGCTGAGATGCCTCCTTCTATGGGCTGAGTGGTTTCTTCTGAGGACTTTGGGGTTTCACCCTTCTTGAGCTGGATGTTTTCTTCTGGGGACTTGGGGGTGTCAACTTGCTTGAGTGAAGTGTCTTTTTCTGAGGAGTTAGGGGTGTTGCCCTCTTTGAGCTGGATGGTTTCTTCTGGGGATTTGGAGGTGTCATCTTGCTTGGGTGAAATGTCTTTTTCTGGGGAGTTGGGGGTGTTGCCCTCCTTGAGCTGAATGGTTTCTTCTGAGGATTTAGAGGTGTCACCCTCCTTGGGTGAAATGAATTTTGCCAAGAGCTTGGGGGCATTGCCCTCCTTTGGCTGGATAGTTTCTTCTGATGATTTGGGAGCATCACCCTGTTTAGGTGAAATGGTTTTTGCTGAGAGCTTGAAGGTTTTGTCTTGCTTGGGCGGGATGGTTTTGGCTGAGGAGATGGGGGTACCAGCCTGTTTGGGTGGGATGTTTTTTTCTGAGAAATTGGGTAAATCAGCCTGTTTGTGTGGAATGGTTTTATTTGAGGAATTGAGGATGTCACCCTGCTTGGATGGGATGTTTTTTTCTGAGGACTTGAAGATGTCACCCTGCTTGGGGAAGGTGGTTTTTGCTGAGGACTTGGAGGTGCCAGCCTGCTTGGGCGGGATGGTTTTTGCTGAGGACTTGGAAGTGTCAGCCTGCTTGGGCAGGGTGCTTTTTGCTGAGGACTTGAGGGTGTAACTCTGCTTGGGTGGAATGTTTTTTTCTGAGGAATTGAGGGTGTCACCCTGCTTGGCTGGAATGATTTTTGCTGAAGACTTAGAGGAGTTAGCCTGTTTGGGTAGGGTGGTTTTTGCTGAGGATTGGGGGGTGTCAACCTGCTTGGATGGAATGTTTTCTTTTGAGGAGTTAGAGGTGTTACCCTCTTTAAGCAGGATGTTTTTTCCTGGGAACCTGGGGATGTCACCCTGCTTGGGTGGGTTGGTTTTGGTTGGAGAATTGGAGGTGTCACTCTGTATGGACTGGGTGTTTTTTCCTGAGGAATTAGCAGTGTTACCCTCTTTGGGAAGGATGTTTTCTTCTGAGGCATTAAAGGTGTTACCTTCTTTAAGCAAGATGGTTTTCCCTGGGGAACTGGATGTGTCATCCTGCTTGGGTGGGATGGTTTTTGTTGAGGAATTGGAGGTGTCACCTTCCTTGGGCTGCATGGTTTTTGCTGAGGAACTGGAGATGTCACCACCCTGCTCAGGAAGAAATGTGTCCTCGGGCTGTGGAACTTTGGACTCCTCTGCAGGTGTGTGTTGTATGTTGCTGACGTCATGGGCAAAGGCCTTCTCCTGGGTGAGGGCTGGTTCCAAGAGCTCTGGGACCAGGAGGGTCACATGGCTGGATAGAACCTGTGATAGGGGACTTTCTGAACAAAAAAGCAAATAAAATATAATGCAAAAGAAAAAAACAACAACAAAAAAAACCCTTTGATCATATGCTTCAAGGAACACTTGTGTCATTCTTAAAGCTCACGAATGTAGTTTTACGAATGGTGTAGTATTTGAATAATCACATTCAATAGACAGCCAAGTATCATGTGATTACATGTATCCTTTATGTAGTTTTTTCAAAACCACAATTTTCTCAGCTTAGTCCTACACTACGCCTATTCCCTAAGCACAGAGGTCCCTTAAGGCAACACTCTTCCCTCCCTCTTACCATTAAGATCACCTTCATGTGTTTCTGCTTGTTTATCTGGCCTCATTTTCGGTTCTTCTGGGGCTCCAGCTTTATCACTTTCCATTTCTGGTTCTTTGTCTATATCCACTCCTGCTTCATAAATGCCTCATAGTGAAGACAAGGTCCTGCTCTCAAAATTTTCCAATCTATCCAACCTAACATTACATGGTGAAGTAACACCTTATATTTGAGTAGAACTTAAGATGGTTTTCCCTCACTGTACTCACAACAGTAATATTTGAGAATTTCATGACAGCCTTGGTTACGGTGGCCACCCTGTGTGTGAAGTTTGGCTTAGTGCCTGTTATACAGTCATAGGCATTATTTCCTATAACACAACAAACTACTGAGGTAAGTACCATTATGATCCTTCACTTACAAGTGAAAAATTTGAGCCTTAGAGAAGTTGTATAACTCACTCCAGGTTGCAAAGCTAGCATGTAGGGCAGGTTCCAAGCCCTCACCTGAATACTACACTGTGCTGCTGCACTGTTGGCCAAATGCCCTGTCCAGGAAGGGTAACTTGAAACCAACTTTCCTATAATCTCCCTCTAAGATTCTAATCTCCAACTTTCCCCTTATAACTCACCCACTGTAACCATATACTAAATGTCTTCTTCTA